>BCLG01005382.1:7621-22870 GCA_001602295.1 Zoysia matrella | reverse complement strand
GCCGCGGGCCGGGCAGGTGGTACTCCTACTGTGGCGTCGGTAGCGAGGAAGGGGAGTTGGGGGAAGGGGGATGGTGGTAGTGGCGCCGCGCCCAACCAAGCAACGGCGAAGGGCAAAGGCGAAGCGAAAAGGCTGGGGATTTTCTAGGCTTCCGCTTCTTCCCCGAAAGGAGGGCGAAAGGAAGGCGCGCCAAACTCCAGCCAGATCCGGAGACCGAAGGAGGGAGGGAGAGGAAGGCTCGCTTGCTCAGGACTCAAGAGTCAGGAGAGGAGAATCACTGCACCGACGGTATCCAACCATGATGCAAGTCAACGAGAGCTTGATAAATGCAATCGAACCGTTGGAAACGTATCTAAATCTGTCTGGTTACAGTAATCCTCTACATTACATTACGGCCTCTACAAGGGATGATGTGAATCTCGGATCGGCTACCTCTTAACGATGGATTAAGACAGCCCATCACTGTTTTAAAGTTCTTCTGTTCTCCTCGAATTGTTGTCGCGGTTAACTTATGACATTACATTTGATAATTTGTTTTATTCAGAAAACTAATTCAAATTAAAAAAATGATGATTTGTAATTCAAACATCTTTAATAGTAAAGCAAATTATAACAAAATATATAAAAGTTATTATTTTTAGTGAAAGTTGATATTTATACTCAACAGCGACATCAATTCGAAGAAAAAGAGAGAGTTATTAAGGGATCGGTCCTTTCTCAGAGCGTAGAGCAGAGTATTTCTTCGTTATGAAACAGAAGTAGAATCAAAGAGACAAACTTAAATTCATTCCAGGGTAGTTCGTGGTTGATGCTCCTGGTTGTTGCACACTCCAACCTTTTCCTTTTGTTGCATAAACACGCTTCCTATCCCACCTGCTGAGTTGGAGAAATGCTGTAAACCGATCACCATCATGCATCACGTGCTATTCTATTGTTGATCTTCAGCAGTTGGTAGTAGTCCATAATAAAGCAAATGATCATCAACTACCGGCAAGTACACTTTTTTTTTTCCCTGGTAGGATCAGTATCACTGAGGGGCTCTGAATAGTTAGGTGTAGAACTTCTGAAGAAACATCGATCTAATTACTGTCGATTAGCACTAAGAAAAATGCGCTGTGCTTGAGCAGCTCAATGTCAGACTCATTCTCGGTCACCAATTCTGAGCGCGTTAGGATTGGATACTTTCGAGAGACGTTTGAGTAATGGGAAATGAGGAGTGGATTTAGATTGAAAAATAAATGAATAGTTGAAATATAATGAAGTAGATGAAAAAATGATTCAGATCTTTCTCCTACATTTTCCTAACCTAATCTAGTGGCATTTTCATCGAGCCAAACGGCACCTCGACGTTTTTGGGCCCTCTATCGTCGATGTTTTGCTCGTCCTCTTCCGTGTGCGTCCACGGTGAATGGTCAACACTTTCCTTGGGCCTTGGCAATGGAGTAAGGTCCAGGAAGGACTAGATCCAAACGGGCCATTGTTTAGCAGAAACCAACACGGGTTGAATGCTATCGCAACCGGGCTCATAGACTGAAAGAAACGGGCCTATACGTTTTATGAGTGACGCAGCCCAAGCCATCCAATGCTGGTGGGCTCCTCTCCTGATCGCCAATTATGAGACCATTTTATTAGTGCTACTAACTTTTACTAATCATATTTAGAAAAGCACATAATTTATAATATAAAAATATACTTTTTATAAAAGCTTATTTTACGATGAATTCAAAAAATATAATTTTTATATGATAAAACATTATTAATTATACGTAATTAGTGGTTAAAGTGATCAAAATTTAACTTTAACTAAAAATGTTTATATTTTGAAACGGATGTAAGTACCAGCAAACACAAAGAAAATATATGCTCAAGTAGTGCCGTATAACCTTTATCATGCACAGTAGTATTAATGATAATGCTAGATTCATTGCAAAATCAACTATCATAATAAGCAGTTATTGATGCATCTTTAAAATACACTAACAAATTGTTGCGATATTAGTATTAGTTAAAGATTCAAAAATTTGACTTTGAACAAACTCATAAATACTTATATCGATGGATTTAGGAACTAGTAGATGCTCTCTGCATTGTCTAGCCGCTAGCTCACCAAGTTAAGTTTATCAACTCGCTGCTGTTTATTTGGTTGAACTAAAGAAGTTGGGGTGTTTTATCTGGATAGTCACCAGTTTTCAGCAGTAATAATGTCCCATTCCACCGTCACAGTGTAGCAGTACGCGGACAAGCACTGTATGCGACGCGAAGAAAAGCCAACGCATACGCGCTCATCTATTTTTTCGTCCATATATAGGTACAGAAAGCGATCGTGAAACTATTAAGGAGACTTTAAGAATTACATTATATATTTTTTTTAAAAAAAAATCATTATCAGTTCGTACAAATTTATACTTGTTATTGATTCATCATCGAGTCACCTTAGTTTCCTTTATTTGCGACAGGCAGGCCAGGACAAACACTACTACCTGCCCATCGATGGTGGCCAAGACAACTCCTGGTCGAGAGTTCAAATTGAAGAGGAACACAAATTCGAGTTCCATTTGCTTTACCTATTTTTGTCATACCCATCATGTACAGGTAGAATGGATAGTTAAAGGAAAAATTGTTTAAACTCAATATAACACTATTCATTTGGAACATTCATTATAAAAAGAAAAACACAACTGATTATTACTACAATTTTCGATTCAATCATGAGAGCAGAATGACCTTGGTGATGCTTCTTCAAGGTCCAGGTACAATGAACCTAAACCAACACGCATGGAGTAGGGTACAATGAACCTTAACCGACAGAGCATGGGGTCTATAGGTACAATGAACCTTAACCAACAGAGAGCAAGAGACAACGGGAGGAGATCAAATCAAATCTGACCTATGAAACCATGAGGAGGCGCCAAGAGAGAGATGGAGAACTATTTTTGTGACTCCTACAGGAAATGTCCTCGTATTTTTCTCCGGTCAGTAAGCGCTAGTACTCCTGGTGTACGTAGCAATAAAGGACAATGACATGTACGGCGGACGCGAGGAAACGCCGGCGATCGAGCTATAGACACGAATCATTGAAAGATAATATAATTATTATAGAAAAATTAAGAAGGCGACATAAGAGATGGGCACGAACGTACGTAGATCAATCGAGTCGCCAGTCTTATGGCGACAGCAAAGCCAAGACAAGTGACGAGGCTCCTTTCTGTGCTTGTTGCTGCCTGCCTGCTCGTCTGGCCAGTTCAAATTTGAGTTGATGAGCTCCTCTCCGCATTGGCTACTTTCTTCGTTTCTACTTCTAAGTTGCTGTTGTCAGGATAGTTCTTATCTTTAAAGAAAAGTTATCCGTTCATATCGAATGATGATAAACAATTTTATACCTTAAAAAGAAGAGTCTTCTACATGGATGGTACTGTGATGTTACTCTAAAGCTTAGGAGAGGAACATTCTGCTGCTACATGGAAGGGGGTGAGCATGCCTCAACACCGACCTATCAGTCCAAAACGAGAGAATAGCTCAATTATGCAGCAGCATATTCTCTTTTTTCCTTAAAAAAAAAGGGGAATATGCTTCAATACAGCAAGGGGCATATTCGACGGCCGGAGCTAGAGACTCACGAGACGACTCAATCGAATTCCGAAAAGACAGGCCAGGAACTTGTGGCACCATGCACACTACGTACTAGTACAACTTGACAGATAACTGCAGGTGACTGGTACAAAATAATGCAAGTAAAAGAAAGAAAAAAAAATGTAACACTCCACCAGAAAATCAGAACGTACGTACTCGTGGAAAGGAGCCAAAACGACGCCTATCGGACGTCACAATAAATACTACAGTAGTAGATCATATCAAAAGCCGAGGTAAAAGAAATTTTTTTTCTTTCTGAAATTTAAATATAGATGGACTAGGAAAAGGATGTGTTTGGCTGTCGCGGCGACGAGCTAGCTAACGTTCTCGAGTATGGAAGACGGTTCCCCTCTCCCCTCTTCTCTTCTCTTCTCTATAAATAACGGTGGCATGGCATTGGCATCTCCTCAAGCAGAGCACGCATCACCGTCTCGCTAGCTTGCTTGCACCCATCAAGCAGCGGCACCAGTTCAGTTCTTCTCTTCTTCTACCAGGAGTAGTTCATCCTAGCTAGAGCTCTCTGTGAGAAGAAAGAGAATGTGTGGCATCCTTGCTGTGCTGGGTTGCGCCGGCGACGACAAGGAGAAGCGCGCCCGCGTGCTGGAGCTGTCTCGGCGGCTCAAGCACCGGGGCCCCGACTGGAGCGGCCTCTGTCAGGCGGGCGACTGCTTCCTCTCCCACCAGCGCCTCGCCATCATCGACCCGGCATCCGGCGACCAGCCCCTATACAACGAGGACCAGTCCGTCGTCGTCACCGTCAACGGCGAGATCTACAACCACCAGGCGCTCCGGAGGAAGCTCTCCGCCGCCAACCACAAGTTCAGGACCGGCAGCGACTGCGAGGTCATCGCCCACCTGGTTAGCAGTTAGTAGTAGCACTTAGTGCTCAGTCTCACTACCTGCTGCATGCTGTCTTGCTCCACTGATCAACTGAATACGGTGACTGAAACGTACCCTGCTGATGATCGGTCGATGTTCAGTACGAGGAGCACGGCGAGGAGTTCGTGGACATGCTGGACGGCGTCTTCGCGTTCGTCCTGCTGGACACCCGCGACGGCACCTTCCTCGCCGCGCGTGACGCCATCGGCGTCACGCCGCTCTACGTCGGCTGGGGGATCGACGGCTCCGTGTGGATCGCGTCGGAGATGAAGGCGCTGCGCGACGAGTGCGAGCATTTCGAGATCTTCCCTCCGGGCCACCTCTACTCCAGCAAGAAGAACGGCGGCGGGTTCAGGCGGTGGTACAACCCGCCGTGGTTCGCCGAGGACGTCCCCGCCGTTCCCTACGACCCGCTCGCTCTCAGGAAAGCGTTCGAGAAGGCTGTGACGAAGAGGCTCATGACTGACGTCCCGTTCGGAGTTCTGCTCTCCGGTGGCCTTGACTCCTCTCTTGTTGCAGCTGTCACGGTTCGTCACTTGGCTGAGACTGAAGCTGCCAAGCACTGGGGCAACAAGCTGCACTCCTTTTGCGTCGGCCTTGAGGGCTCCCCTGACCTCAAGGCTGCCAAGGAGGTGGCCGACTACCTTGGCACCGTGCACCAGGAGTTCCACTTCACTGTTCAGGTACTACTGCCTCCATCTTAGCTAGCCTTTTGAGCTGCTGAATAATTGTTGATCAGTTGCTCATCTATGATCTGTGGCTCCCGTGACAAAATGATGCAGGATGGCATTGATGCGATTGAAGATGTGATCTATCACACTGAAACGTACGACGTGACTACAATCAGGGCAAGCACGCCTATGTTCCTCATGTCGCGCAAGATCAAGGCGCTCGGTGTGAAGATGGTCATCTCCGGTGAAGGCTCCGATGAGATCTTCGGAGGGTATCTCTACTTCCACAAGGCCCCTAACAAAGAGGAATTCCATCGCGAAACCTGCCGGAAGGTCAGTACGTAGCAGAAAATTGCATGATGGAGGCCTTGATTTCAGCTGACTGACGTAGCTGTTCTTTTACACTCCAGATTAAAGCTCTGCATCAGTATGACTGCTTGAGAGCCAACAAGGCGACCTCTGCTTGGGGCCTGGAGGCTCGTGTGCCGTTCTTGGACAAGGAGTTCATCAACGAGGCAATGAGCATCGACCCTGAGTGGAAAATGGTACAAAATTCTCAATTTCTCAAGGACTCGTTTGCATCAGAAAAGTGAAACTGCTTTCCTTCAGTAAATATACTGACCATTTGTGATTTTGCAGGTCCGACCTGATCTTGGAAGAATTGAGAAGTGGGTGCTGAGGAAGGCATTTGATGACGAAGAGCAACCTTTCCTGCCAAAGGTAAATACTCCTAGATTACTTCTCTGCTGGTGAAATTTGAGTACTACTATATGCTAGTACTGAAGTATTGGGCAGAGCTAAAGTTTTATTGTGTGGTTGGTCATTGCAGCATATCCTGTACAGGCAGAAGGAGCAGTTCAGTGACGGTGTTGGCTATAACTGGATCGATGGCTTAAAGGCGCATGCGGCATCAATTGTAAATATCACCATCTCTTGTTTGTTGTTGATGGAAGCATTTACAAGAAATTGCAAAAAAAAAACTTGATATATAAAATGGAACTGGTGATAAAATGCAGGTGACCGACAAGATGATGTCGAATGCAAATTTCATCTTCCCGCACAACACTCCGACGACAAAGGAGGCCTACTACTACAGGATGATCTTCGAGAGGTTCTTCCCTCAGGTGAGAAATAGATCAGTCATATATACAACAATGTAGAAAAACTTACTCTGCATTGCTAGCTGATACAAAAACACATGTGCAGAAACCGGCGATTCTGACGGTGCCGGGAGGGCCAAGCGTGGCTTGCAGCACGGCGAAGGCGATCGAGTGGGACGCCCAGTGGTCAGGGAGCCTTGATCCATCGGGGAGGGCTGCACTTGGAGTCCATCTCTCCGCCTACGAAGCTGGTGATCAGAAGCAAGTCCCGGAAGCCATTGCTGCTGGTGCTGGAGCCAACACCAAGAAGCCAAGGACGACCATCACTGCTGCAGCACTTGCATAATTTTACACGCATCGATCTAGAGAGGTGCCTGCAAGGTCCCTTTGTTTCATGCGGCTTTGATTCTTTAAACACCAATGTTGGCGATCATGTATGTGTGCTGGAGTATATGTAATAGAAATTGTGGGCGTAGGTCAGGCCATCAAGTAGCGTTTTAAAAAGATGTGCTTAACGTCTGTGTGTCGTGGTGTTGCCTCTCTATGTTGAGCTGGTGTCCCCAGCGTGACTTTGTTATTTGGCTTTCTATAAGAGTCTAGAACTTATAAGTAGAGGCCTATGTACTATTGCAAACAAAAGCATATCTAAAATAAAAAACAGATAATTCTTTGTTTGGTCTTAAAAAAGTCACAGCTTTTCTTCTTAGACTCTTTTCGATTTGAACTTTTTTATATGGCCAAAAATTCATTTTGAATTCTTTATTTGGCCCTTCCGTCAATTTTGCTTTCTTAACGGTGTTAAGTGAGAGATGAAATGAGCATTTTACCCTCTAGGTGTTATATTTATTTCATTTTGAGCGTTATTTTCTTTTTTCATTATTTGATAATATGATAATTGTACAAAAAAATATTTAAAATTTATGTGTACAGAATGTCACGTAGCAAATTTTGCAAATATGATATTATCAAACCATACAAAATAGGAAAAAAATTAAGCTCAAAATGAAACAAATACGAAATTAGATGTAAAATGATCATTTCGTGCCTCACTTAACACTGTTAAGGGTCAATATTAACAGCAGGACCAAATAAGAAACTAAAAATAAATTTTTGGCCATATAAAAAAGTTCAAATCGAAAAGGAAGCCGTGACTTTTTAAAGGCTAAATAAGAAATTCTGGTTTATCATGGCCTTTAAAGGAGGCGGGCTGGGCCGGGCCGAGATGGGCCACAAAACGAAGAAAAACGAATGGACAATGGGCCGGCAGGTCCAAGGTTATAAGTAGAGGTGTGCACGGTTGAGAGAGAGGCGAGGCCTGGCCATCGGAGAGCGTCACCTTGCCTCCCTTCCCTGTTCCTCCCTTTCCATCCACTGGCGGGAGGTCGCGCACGCATCGCGCCCGCCTCCCCTCCCTCCCCTTCTCCGTGCAGGTGTCGTCGTCCCAATGCAGCAGACGCACACCCAACAGAAGCAGCAGCCCGCCATGGCCGCCGCGACGACCAGGAGGAGGCGCCCGGATCAGGATGAGGCGGCCGCCAAAGCAACCGAGGACCTGGTCTTCGACGCCGGCAAGCCGCCGCCTTTCCGCATCGGCGACATCCGGGCAGCGATCCCGGAGCACTGCTGGCGGAAGAGCCCGTGGCGCTCGCTCTCCTACGTGGTCCGCGACGTCGTGGTGGTGCTCGCCCTTGCCGTCGCGGCGGCGGCGCTTGACCGTTGGGCGGTGTGGCCGCTCTACTGGGCGACGCAGGGCACAATGTTCTGGGCCCTCTTCGTCCTAGGACACGACTGGTAGGAGCACCTTCTTTTCGTCCTAAAATTGATCGATGCAATCAGAGTTTTGGAAATTCCTTCCAAGAAGTGTTCTTGCTTCTTCTTTGTCATATAATCTGCTGAAAAAAATTCGCAGTGGTCATGGGAGCTTCTCAGACAACGGGACTCTCAACAGCGTCGTGGGCCACCTCCTCCACTCCTTCATCCTCGTACCCTACCATGGATGGTACAGTACCTTCCTCATTGCCCCTGCTCTGCTACGTAGTACTCATATGAAGACGCTGCCTGTTTGTCGTGCATATGTCGCTTTTTCCTACTTCCTCTATTTTTGAATTATTGTCCTCGTTAAGTTTTAACGATATCTTTAAAAATGTTCTCTGTTAATCATGGGGACAGAATAATCTGCTTTTCCTCTCGATCTGGAGAAGGAATAAAAGCATATGTTTCTGATTCGACATAAAGATCCCACGTCATAGATATTTTGGGGTAGCACAAAGAAGGAATATTGACTAACAGGCATTGTATGCTGCTGCCCACCATCTCGTCGGTCAAGCATGCAGTCTGTTTAGATATTTCTCTTCTCCTGCTCAGTATGGTAGCATCATTGAGTTAAAAAGTTCATTAGGCAGAGAATCTCTTCGTGCAAGAGTATTACTCTATGTGACAGTAATTAATTTATTCGAATTGGCGGCATAGATTAGATCTGAAATCTGAATACAGAGCAGCAAGGTTTTGTCCGCAATCACGTACTAGCGTCCTTCATCTGATGCATACCTGATTAAGGAGTGGTTGGTGGGCATGTCTCGTGCAGGAGGATCAGCCACAGAACACACCATCAGAACCATGGTCACATCGAGAGGGACGAATCATGGCACCCGGTGAGTTGGTTACTCTTCATATAGAAACTGCATTTTTCTAGTACATTTGAACCTTTGCGATATGTAGATAGCTACTGGTCCTGCAAACTTTATTGGAAGGAGAGCGAAACACCATATATGTAGTATATGATCGATGGCAGTAAATAACAATGGTGAATCAAATTAATTTTGTCCGTCCTTGTGTCTGTATGTCTGTCGGTCCACTGGTCATGCAACTTTCAGTCTGCAGATCTTGGCACATGGCATGCAGCAACATGTATCAAGCATAGATTTGTAATAGTGGTGGTCCATGAATGATAGTACTGGAGCACTGTAGTATCTAAGGATACCAGCACCACAGGCAGCAAAGAGCTGATAGCAGATCTCATCTGCAATTCTATTATATGTCACTCACGTGAATTGATTCTCAAGTAATCAGCAGCAGCAAATGCTATAAAAAGATGCGCATCGGATCTTGTTAATTTTGATCTCTAGCTAGCTTAGCTAGGAGAAATAGAAAAATGAAGAAATAGAAGTAATATTAACTTGAAGCTGGGTGTTGCACTGCAGATCACGGAGAAGTTGTACCGGAAGCTGGAACAACGCACCAAGAAGCTACGATTCACAGCGCCCTTCCCGCTGCTCGCCTTCCCCTTCTACCTCGTATGCATCTCGATCTGTTACTTTCTGAATGTGACGTGCATTTCGATTCAGCATACTGAAGGGGGGGTTGGAAAAAAAAAAAAACTGCAGCTGTACCGGTCGCCTGGGAAGAGTGGCTCTCACTTCCTTCCGAGCAGCGATCTGTTCAGCCCCAAGGAGCGTGGTGATGTGGTGGTGTCCACCACATGCTGGTGCATCATGCTGGCCTCGCTCCTCGGCATGGCCGGCGTCTTCGGTCCCCTGCAAGTCCTCAAGATGTACGGCATCCCATACCTTGTAAGTCCCCTCTGTAAGGTGCTGGTGTTTGCTTATACTGTACTACTCCGTAAGTCCTCAAGGCTTCATCATTCTGATGTGTCTGAAACTGCATCCATGCAGGTGTTTGTGATGTGGTTGGACTTGGTGACGTACCTGCACCACCATGGCCACCAGGACCTGCCCTGGTACCGCGGCGAGGTACTGTTCTGGTCGATCCAATACTGTTTCAGAACTGTTGCTTCATCAAGTAGCAGTATCAGCTGGAGTAACAATTAACAGTGATTCCTCTCTAACAATCGCGAGTCCAGGAATGGAGCTACCTGCGTGGGGGCCTGACGACGGTGGACCGGGACTACGGCTGGATCAACAAGATCCACCATGACATCGGCACCCATGTCATCCACCACCTCTTCCCACAGATCCCACACTACCACCTCGTCGAAGCTGTAAGTCTTTCTTTCTTTGCTGCTACTGCCGCTCTATGTCACTCTGTTCACTGTCTATGTGAAAATAAAAATCCAGACCAAGGCAGCGAGGCCAGTGCTGGGCAGACACTACCGAGAGCCGGAGAAGTCGGGGCCGCTGCCACTTCACCTCTTCGGTGTTCTCCTGAGAAGCCTCAGAATGGACCACTTCGTCAGCGACCATGGCGACGTCGTCTACTACCAGACTGACCACACCTTGCATGGTAACTGGGGTGAAGCAGACAAGCTCAAGTAGTGACCACCAGACAAGATGAAAACCATGGAGGAAGAATGGATGCCTTATACGTAGACACTAGCATATCGAACTGGACTGATGAAAGTCAAAAATAAGCAGCCTGACCGCTGGGCTACTCAAAAGCGTTTTATGCAGCAGCTCTGCAACACATACGACGCATCGATTCCTTGATCTGGCACAACAGATACAATTGTGGTTTGTAATATGGTACTCGCTCTGTTTTTAGATTGTTGTATTTTATTTTTGAACTAAATTGTTATCCTAACGATAGCAATTTAAACACGGAGGGAGTGGCTGTTGTTGTTTCAATTTTGAATGAGCTAGGGGACTCTGAAAGTCTTGAATGTGGAAATGCGAAATATTATAACAAAGGAACCCCTGAGAGAGCATTGATTACTGAATGAGATAGACTGGTTAAGTTTGCACACTGTTTTGAACTGGACTGTTTGAGCACCCCAAAAACATCATCGTCAACAAGAAGCTCCACCGATTTTGGAGATGCGGTGGGAATAGGGTGGTACTGAGAATCACTCACTCCAATTCTTGTCTGAACTGGAAATAATTTTCCATTAAACTGAAGCCAGATACCTGCTTTGAATTTCAACCCACAGTATATATATATATATACACCGCATCCATGTATATTGACAACCCATAATTAGCGTGCTTTACGAAGAAAGCCCGTCCCAAGGATGACATGATTACCAATACCCTATCGATCTAATCAGAAGATGCAGCCCAAGCTAAACATCATCATGAACTGGACTACATACGTACAGCTTATTGACAATAAATCATGATGCTATGTCTATATATACTATTATGGCGGTGTGTGGGTGGGCTAACCAATACTCACTCCGTATTTAAATTGTTGTCGTTAGGACTAGAATTATCAACTGAATTCTTGTCCTAAAGAGACCAATTTAAGAACGGCGGGAGCACTTACAGCAATCCCTCCCTATACAGACAGCTACACTTACCAATCTACGATTATTCTCGAGGGAAGTAAAGCTCCAAAACCATAGTCTTTCAGCAGTAACTCCTCGCACGCCACCAATCTCACAGTAAAGTTAACCACGTTCTTAAACTTGAGCCTCACCTGCTCAAGGCTACTGGCAAACACCTGTTCCAGCCATGTCTGCACAGGCTTCTTCTCTGAATCTGATGTCCATGCCGCTGCCAATATTTGCTCCATAGCCCCAACATCGATCTCCAACCTGCAATCAGAGCCCATAATGTTGCCCGCGGTACTGCTGAATTCCCGCAGCATATCCTCACAAAGTCTGCCAAAATCAAATGGTTTGAAACTGATTGATTCATCAACTGAACGAAGCAGGTTCTCAACAGATCCATCTGGACTGCCAGAGGAGCTGTCATGGCTGCTGCTACCATCATCAGGATCATGGGCTTCGTCCTCATCGACAGGGAGGTTCAAGTCAAACGGCACACCTGACATTCTGTGCAGCCGCTTTGAAGTGCTGGGTGACTCTCTTATCTTTTCTTGGCCATCAGACATGTTGAGCTTTCTTTTGCTGACAGAACCATAATACAAAGATGCTTGTATGCTGGTGACAGAACGCCCAGAGGATACTACAGCTTTTCCTCCAGGTCCTCCAGTGATGTTCCCTGCACCCGTTTCAACTAAGATCTTCAGTTGGTGTCCACGAGCTGCCATGACCTTTTCTTCTGAGAAAGCATGGCCCTCTTCCAACCTAAGAGAAGCATTTTTACACTCTCGGGTCATTCTTGTAGACAAGACTACAATTGAGTCATTAAGGTCAACCAACCTGCCCTGCCACTCGAACCTACCAATCTCAATGGCACGAGACAGACTATCCTGAACAAGGCAGTCAGCTTTGTCAATATTGTCAAGGTAGATAACAGATCGCCGCTTCTTTCTCAACTCCTCAACAATACAGTCTGTTCCAGTCTTCCCTCTGAAATTGGAGTCACCCCAGTCCTGGTGACTTAGGTCCAGACAGATCAAGTTATCTGAGCTACCGTGCATCAGCTCTGCAAGTGCTGCAGCAACTCTCCGCTTGGCCACGCTGTCGGGGCCATGAAAACCAAACCATATGTCATTCCTCTTGTTTGCACCACGGCGCCTCTCCATTGACCGGCACCGTACTATGGACTCACAAATAGCACTCAAGGCTTCCTCCTGCCTTCCAACTGACTTGAACAGGCGTTCCAAAAGCAGCTTGTAATTGCTCATATCAGAACTTTGTCCTGCTGTAGGTGAAGGCCTATGCCATTGACCAAAGGCAGAATTGCCTCCTGAAGCTGCTGAATGCAGAGCACCAGGTGATGCTTGGCCAGAATTGGACAACCTCCTAGAGCAAGAGTAAGGCTTTACAAAGGGCTGTGTAGGTTTCAGATTCAAGTCATCCACCATGCTGGGCTTCGGTTTGACAGGCCTCTCTGCGCCCTCTACATGTTTACAGGAGGCAGAACTTGAACTTTTTGAGGAGTATTCACGTGGGGTGCTCAAAACCAAGTCGGTTGCCACAGGTCCAGCAGATGATGGGGACACATGATCTTTGCAATTTGATGAGTTGATGTGTTGGGATTGCACACCCCTGTCTTGGAGGCGTTCGTCACTCTTTGATTGTCTGACTTGAAGATTCAATACAAGGTCATCATTCCTTTTGTTGGAGATGGAAGGCGATGAAATACTCTTTCCCGCTGTGTTGGTATATAATGTGGAGACTGCAGAAGGTTCAGCAACCACACTTTGAGGTGCAGCTGCCTCTGGGCCTTTGCTTGCATTCACAGCTCCTTCCCTGTCAGCTGGAACACTAACATGATGTGGAAATAACTGGTAGGGATCTCTGATAATCCTCTGGCAGCCTTGGTGGAGGCACAGGCAGTACTCGTTCCACTTCCTCTGTAGATTCAAAATTTTGGAATTTAATACCATCTGATCATCTCTAGCCTGCACTGAAGAAAAACTGTGCATCTTTTATGCCAATCATATCCAAAGTAATTCCTATATCAGCATGCCGTACAAGTTATGTTAACAAAAAAAGATTGACTTAGAAAGTCTAAGGGACGTAAGTAGCCTCATACCTTGACTGCATCGAATCCACTGTTAGGACCCATCATGCTGCCATTCTGCAGCAGCGAAGGTAAGCCTCCCTGATAATTGTCGTCCATTATCATGCCACTTCCTCTGATGATAGTTGTAGCTTCTTGCTCATATCTATCGTTGCACTGCTGACACCGCAGGGCCTGAGGAGAAGGATTCGCTGTGATGCTGCTTGCATCGTACGCATCGCCAAGAAATCCTCCGAAAGGGACAAATGACTCCAGTGAGCTGGAAATTATGAGTTTGAAAGTGTTAGATTCGGTCGATGTTATCGAAGGCAACTAACTGTATTCTGCACAGTGAGAACTGAAAACATCCTGGAAATAACTCATACTTGTTCAAAGGTGATACGCAATTAAGGCTGCACAGCTGAAGATCATGTGCAGTGTTCAAATGATGATTAAATGAAGCGTATCACTAGGTCAAGCTTGAACAAATAATTCTGCATCATGGAACTAGCAAAAAAAGCCACAGAAAATGACAAGACAACTAGTACCAAGAAGCCATGCGGCTACTGGCTGCACACCATATTTAATTGGACATGCATATACTAGTACCTCTTTGTTGACTAAAATGCTCTATTAGTTCTCCTAATTACAGTAATACACTGACTCAGGCAATCAGGCATGTCCGAAACCACCCATGCTACTAGATCGGTATAGAACTGGCAGACACA
Source organism: Zoysia matrella (assembly GCA_001602295.1). Lineage (NCBI taxonomy): Eukaryota > Viridiplantae > Streptophyta > Magnoliopsida > Poales > Poaceae > Zoysia > Zoysia matrella. Next base: position 8,555 of record BCLG01005382.1, on the reverse strand, counting down.
CAAATCCACATCCTCCTCTTTTAAGTGCTACGAATACTATAAATCAGTCAAGGACAAAACTAACTAATTAATCACAGACAGTACTGCTTGAGGGCAAGCAAAACTGCAGGCATGAAAGGAAACATCCTCCTAATACTAAAAAAAAAAAAAAAAAACTTGGCACGGCACATGAACTGCATGGGTGCTAATCAAGACTCAATAAATATATATAAAAAATTCATTCATGTTATACGGAAAGAGAAGTGAAGTGAGATGTTTATTCACCTTGTCATGGGAGCTGCCAGAGGTTTGGACATGGGAGGCGCAAGTAGTTGGGTGGTGGCGGGAGACATGATTCCAGCTGGTCCGGTGTCAGCAGAGCGCACGGCGGTTACTGGGAGAAGCTGCAGGTCCCAGTCCTTGTCGACGAGCGGGAACTTAGAGAGGAAGGCGAGGTAGGTCTCGTAGGTGGCGGACCAGCCCATGACCCAGAGGCGGCTCGCCGGTGATTTGCGCGTCTCCAGCAGGCGCGTGACCTCCGACACGAAGCGCTTCTTGTTGTCGTCGTGCGCGTCGTCGTCATCGGGGACGAGGTCCTTGAGGTCTCCGATGCTTACGATGAGTCCCCCAGAAGAATATGGTGACGAGGTGGACGCTGCGAAGGCGGCGTGGATGTCGGTTTGGTCGATTGAAGTGGGGCCGACGTGGAGGATGCGGTAGGGAGATGCCGCGGCGGCGAAGTCAGCCGCGGCCGATGCGGCTCCGACGCCGACGAGCATGGGGTTCCGTCCCCGGGACAGGATCTCGGCGATTCGGCGGGTGTTCTCCTCCCCCGGTCCTCCGGCGCCCGAAGCGGGCGAGGGGACGTCGGCGTCGTCCGCCGCGGCGAAGCTGCAGAGGAAGAGCGGCGGCGGGCGGGCGCGCGCGGGGAGGCGGCCGAGGAGCGGGACGGGCG
>BCLG01005381.1:9796-26410 GCA_001602295.1 Zoysia matrella | reverse complement strand
AATGTAACATTGCTGAAACTTGACAGTTGTGATAGTAAGATTTGCGACTCAAACCATCGGCAACCATATTGATTTTGTCAGGATAATAGTGGATCTCTAACTCATGATCATTGATAAATTCTAACCATCTTCTCTGCCTCATATTCAGATCTTGCTGAGTGAAGATATATTTCAAACTTTTGTGATCGGTGTAAAAATACACAAAGATTTTCACAAGAAAGTAGTGTCTCCATATCTTTAAGACTAGAACCACAGATGCCAATTCTAAATTATGTGTAGAATAAAGAGAGTTTTTACCAGTGGTAGGGTAAAGAGAGTATCGATATATCATCTACTAATGTCAACCAAGAAATATCAACATGCCATACTCCCTTTGGTTTATAATCGATGGCACTGGAACAAGATTTTTAGCTAAAAAGGAACTATAAACACTTAAACAACCAATATGTCCAGAAGTAATTATGCCCCTGCTACCCATACAAGCTGTTGCAGAAATATTTGATGAGTGGCCATATAAAGCCAACTCCCAGAGGCAATGTTCTGATCTTAGAATAGCTCGGGTGTTGGAAAGTACTGGCTATCATCAAGAAGAGGGTTTTTGGAATGACTCTGCTAAGTACAAGATCTCAGACAACAGACGGCATCTTTTTTAGGGAGCAGAGTTTTGGGTTCAGCATTTTCAGGGTGATATATACAGCATGAAGAAGAAGGTATCGTTCCCAAACCAACCGCTTCTTTTCTATTCTGTCAGCTTCGGGATAAGAAGGTTGGGTTGATGATATGCGATCTCGAGGGGATGGATCACACGTCTCGATACGGGTCGAATGCATGGACGTAACACACTGCACAAGGCAAATGGTAACTAAGAAATTTCCCGGCAACTTTTATGGCAGCAAATGAATTTGAAAGAGCTTTTTTTTCTAGGTGACCTGACAAAATAGTTTGCTCTCTACAATACCTAATAAGGAAAGATCCTAAAGAAGATTGCGATATATTTGATCAAAATTGAGATCTACCAAAGTGCATTATTTTACTTACATTCGTGTAACAACAACCTAGATTGGGTTCATAAGCAGTACATCGACAAATCTGTAGCCAAAAGAAAAGGAAAATTGGCATTAATGTTCAGCGGAGCATAAGTCTCACAAGTGACAAGCTTAGAAGTCAGAATTGTCACTACCAATGCCCGTGCTTTGCGACGGGCAGAAGACAATTTAATGATCCGCACCATTTTGTTTAAACTATTTACACTGTAACTATAGACACTGCTTATTAACACATAGGTGAATATCCATATGTTGCTACGGGCTTAAGATTATGATATACATTTTCTGTAACCAACACCAAGATATATGTACAAATAATATTAGCTCTGCACGGCTCAGAAAGAATGAGAGCACGCAGAGACACTATACAACCATGGTGAATTAGTTGTGGATATATAATCATTCCTATGTTGCTTCAGTTGGTCTAATGGTTTCACCTCCTGTCTTATTTGACAGACCTACTAAAAATCCCTATGGTTTGATGTAACCAAGACTCTAAACAGTATTCCATAGCTAACATATATTACACCAAGGAAGCAAATTACTAAGAAGAAACCAGCAACAAGAAAATTGAAACCATTGCAGTTGAAATGCAGTGTGCTGAAACAGAGGTGCACAAAGTTAAATATATGGAATTTCTATTTAGCCTCTCTTTTTGTTTTTGAACTGATAGCATGTCTGTACGCTCTACGTATTCTATACCTATTGCTGATTAAGCAGATGTTTTCCTTGATAGATTCCCAATGTTGCCGTGGTAAACAAACAACCGATGATGACAACAGCAAATGCTAACAAGTTGCAGAACAAGCTTCTGGAACCGTCTCAATCAGATATATTTCCATGTAGAAGATACAACAGATTAGTAACTAGGGTTTACAAAACCGGTGAAAACCGACCTGTTTTTGGGGTTTTCGGTGAAACTGGTCCAGCTCGGTTTCACCGGACGACTGGTTTTCGGTTTCAAAATTTTAAAAATTCAAAATTTTAAAAAAAAATTGAAAATCCAAAAACCAGTCGATAAACCGGTAAAACCGAGCGGTAAACCAGAAAAATCGGTGAAAAACCGCTCACACTGATTTGATTTCAAATTCAAAAATGGTTAACCGAAAAAACCAGCCAGTAAACCGGACAAACCGAGCGATAAACTGGTAAAACCGAGCATTTTTCGCTCAAAAATTTGGTTTTCGAATTTGTTCGGTTTTTAGTTTACTGTAGCAGTTTTTTTTCGGTTTTCGTGAAAACTAGCTAAACCAAGCCGGTTTTCAAGACCCAAATAGTTTCTGAAACACTGTTCGTAAGATGACTGAGGCCTATAAAAAATAGTAAAACATTTATAAGACTGAAATTTAGTAAAGAAAGGTAAAAAATGGTGATTCAGGCTCAACAAATAATCTCAGCTGGTGATACCTGAAAAAATCCACTGCTCGGGCAGAAACCTTGAGAAGACACTCCCCAATGTGTGTGAGGCAGATAAGATCTGTCAAGAGACGCTTGTGTGTGTTGTCTGTAGTTATCATCATGTGTTCTTCTTAGTAGCAAACACTTTCTCTTAGTATCAAAATCTACCATTCAAAGAGAACCAACTCATACGTATAGGCCTCGGTCGAAGAGGTCATGACATGAGCTACATGGAGAAGGAGCCCCCACTCCCACGCCGTCCTGCCATGAGCCACATGGAGGAGGAGCTCGACGCCGCCGCCAGTACCGCGTGCTCAGCTGCCTCCAGATCTCCAACTGCCGTCTTCCGCCTCGCCAAAGGCCTTCCTTTCGGCTCCGGCCATGGCTCCTCGCGACATGCGCGGCCATCACATCCGCTGCCATGCTGTCTCCCTCCGCTCGCACAGGGTCTTCTTTGGGCTCCGACCTTGGCGGCAATCCGGAAGGTCAGGAAGACGGTCAAAACACTGCGCGTGGGTGGCAGCTGAGGCGCTGCTGCCTGTCACGGCCACACCCGTTCTGCCTCAATGCGCAGCTCAAACACGCGTGGATGGACACCATACCGACGCTGGATTTGACCGCGCCGCCATCAGATTTGGCCGTGTGATCCCCTGTGGTGGCGGCCGCCTAGAGGCTAGTCAATCGTGCATCTTCCGCGGGGGCGGGGCGATGGCGGCAGCACGGGGCGTAGGCAGCAGGGTCCAGGGCGGAGCCCGGCGTAGGAGCGGGGATAGCCAGCCGGCAGCGAGAGCTCGGGCATGCGAGGCAGAGATACGGTGCGGGTTGAGAGGAGTGGTGGGGTCCACCTGTCGGCGTGGCCGGACAAAGGGTGGGCGACGGACGTTCCACCGTTCACCAACTCAAAACGTTTAATAGAAGTACAGATACAGATATAACAAAGCAAATAAGGTCAATCGAGATGTTCAACTAAATTTCAGCAACCTAGACAGATTAGAAACAAAGAGATTGTAGCATTTCGTTAGATCCATCACCCACCCTATCATGGCTTACTCAAGTGTCATTGTCTCCTCCTTGTTACACAATACTACTATTTAGTAGGGGTAGTAGACACCCTGATAGTAACACAATCGTTAACCATTCAGAAGCAAATAAACAGTTTCCTAAAAAAGAAGAAGCATAATAACCTTCAGAAATCCCAACTAACCTAGGAGGTGGCGGTGCCAATGATACAGGCATAGATGTGTGAAGAATATAAAGTATCAGAACGAAGAAGATTTGTATCTGCATTAGCATAAATTCTCTTGGACAATTAATCAAATAGTTTGTGGGCATTGGTTATCATGTGAGGCACTGAGGGATGAAAAAAAATGCCATGCAAAGCTGCTCCACAACGTGTAGGCTCTTGGCTCTCCTCCTAGTGATTCATCTGCTCGATTCCAGTGACCTGCGGATGAGACGTCATAGGAGTGCCATAACCTCGCCATCAGCATGTGCACATCTTGTCCATCTTCCTGACTCCCGTCTGCCTTCTTCGTCGGCATCGGCATCACTCTCGCCCGCTGCCATGGGTCGTCCTCCACCATGAGCTGCAGCAAGCGGGGGTGAGGCCAGCGGCCGAGGGGCGACGGGGCGGGGTGAGAGAGGCCAGCAGCCCGGTGGGGCGGCGCGAAGCTTTGAGAAGAACGGAGTAGGAGACATCTATCGCAAATCGACGGCCGAGATTTATGCGATGACGTGGCTCAATGTGAGCTCCCGTCCGTGTTCAGGATTCATATTATAGAAGATGAAGATATTATAGAAGATAAAGATGAGACATCAAACGCGCATCATCGCCGTGAATTAGAAAGAATCCTCAACCATTAACCTAACCGTGCCGTCAGTTGAAATTTTACAGTCACAATTGCGTGGGAACACAAGAATTCTTGGAATATTGGTCGTTGTTGTGGGTCACTTGCTCACACAAGTGCAATTGTTACCAGGAAACATAAACGAGAGAAATACTACGTTTTCTTTTATACAGATCAAATGTGTATCACCTATACATGAAAAATGTAGTTTTTAAAAATCTGATACAGGCACAAAAAGGTTGACGATATTGCAGTGTCCTGCCTCAACGAATATAAGTCTCGTAAATGGCATAATGAGAAGATAAATGAATGGCACTAAGATCCAAGTCTTATAAACACGGTCATGTTAGAATCTGGTCGGTCTGCCGGAGCCGAGAACAACGCAAAGCCAGGAATCGGACTGGAGACATAGTGCCTGCTGCTTCGCGGCCCTTCCATGGTGGTCCACAGGGCGAAGCCGTACATATATAGGTACCTAAGACATTTACTGGTTGTTTATGTGTTTTGTTGGTGCTCTCGACCAGTTAGCTAGACGCCTGGTCCACATGTATGTGTTGGAGATTGAAATCAAGAATATATTGCGGCAGATATTTGCAAGTCGAGCGAGTATGCAGTTCGTACCTTCCGTTCAACATGGGGTCCGTAAAACCATGGTAGACGATTCCGCCAATGATGGATGACGTCCCGCCAGCTACGGGATGCCCGTGGTTGATGATAACAACGGTCTTGTTGGCCAGCGACCTGCTCTCTCCATCCAGTTTGTCATCAGAGATCAGGTAAACCTGTTCGTTTTGTTGCTGCATGCAGGAATTCAAATTTTATGTCCTTTTGTTTTCCACAATTGTCTCAGATTATGAGAACATGAGCTACTCGGGACTAGCATGAGCTGTTGCAAGCATGTGTATATCTCACCTGGTCCACGCCAGCACAGTAGAAATAAGAAGATGGCTTTTCGGAGTCGTAGCTGCATCCTCTCGGGTTGCCCACACCCATGGCAACAATCTTTGGCTCGCTCATCTCCCCCGGCATGCCGTCGACGTCGAACCTGATAATCTTGCCCAGAAATGATCGCCTGTTCTGAGAGAAATCATTGTCCCCACCATTTCCGGTGATGAGGTAGAGGTATCCATCGAGGAAGAGGATCTGTCCTGCCTGCTGCTGGTACGAGTTAGGTGTTTGAGGCTGCTGGGGCAAGCCCATGGTGAAGAGTCTCTTCACTTCAAAAGAATCAGCCCCTGCACCTGTCTGCTGAGAGATCTAATTCAAAACAGATGAGCATATGCATTTTTTTTATGCATAGATATGATCCTGGTCTAATATATATATATATATATATATACTTTCTCCATTTAGTCCTGACAAATCAAATAAGTGTATCATGTTTATAATCGTGGTTATATAATGAATTTGCACATAACAAACCAAATAATCATATCATGTGGTATATTTTATTAAGTATATGTTGCAGAGTTTCATCTTATAGCATGAAGTTATTAGGTTGATGACCATTACAGCATATTCTCATCATTGGGCGGCTGCTCGTTAGTCTTAGATACGATACTTAAAGTGGTTTACTGGATCATAATGGTATGTAATCATGATTATTGAATATAATTACCAAGGATCATCACTGTTCGACCGTTAGTTGTAATATTGAACTTGTCATTAAAATATGTAATTACACGTGTTGTCCTTTTAATTCTTCATATAAAAAAAACATCATAGCATCATATGTTATTTGTTGCATTCAGATCAATATTAATAGGGTATCGGATGTGTGTGCACAATTAGTACAGCCGTATAGGTAACAAAAGATGAAACAATATCAAGCATTTCTTTACCCACAATCCTGCCCATATTTAGAATACGGAAATTTCCCCCATCATGCCCTATTATTATGCTAATTTGGGACGAACGATGCAGATCAGGTTCACCGGCGTCATCACCTCCACTATGGTCTCTCGCAAGCCCCTCAGTATAAGTAAAATAATCCTAATCGATCCTTTGTATGTTTTCGTTAGTGCTTGGTAAGTTGAATGGAATGGGCTTACTCATGAGAAGAGGTTTGTACGGTAAGTAGACACACCTCTTGCATCGTGGGTTGTTAATTACTCCTATTATTAGAGGTAACCAGTGGCCCATACATGCGAATTTTAGCTATAGGTATGCAATTCCTTCATTGAGTTCATAATACAACATATAAAGGCGAACGGCATTTTATGATTCCATTCGTATTAAGACATTCTTTTAGATTTAATTCCAGATATCTGAAAAAAAGAAATAAACTAGACCGTGCGCGTGAATGCTCTGGTTGATGACTAGTTGTACCAATTTGGAACGAACGATGCAAATCAAGCTACCCTAACACTGGTTGACCACCTAATCCTGTGTCCACCTTACGCATGGACAACCCTAGAATCCTAATTAACCCATTAAACGCCCCCATCCCTGAACTCTCTTGCGAAGCTCTATCAATGGACTTCAAATTAATAAAGGAAATAGAAGGGAACGGAGCTGTGTTCATACCTGCGAACCGATACTGGTTTTGACAGTGTAATGGTCGATGATGAGCTGGTACTGGCACAGCAGGTCGCATTCTAGTCCCGGCGCTGTGCACGCTGAGCAATTACCGATGCAGCACGCCGGCGAGGCACTGTCGCAGGTATAGGAGACAAAGAAGCGACTGTTGGTGGCGAACTGCGGGTGGAACTGAAGGTCCTTGAGCTCGTGAACGCGGCCCGTTAGGTCGAGGAACAGGGTTGCCCCGCCACCGTCGACGCTCAACGTGTCAGCGCCCCCGATGACGGGCACCGTGCCTAGCCAGATCTTTCCCTCCTGGGTGCACAGGAATGCCCTGTTGGAGCCGTCCGGGTGCGCCGCCAATTTGATGAACGATGCAGTGGCGAGCCGCTCGAGGCATACCAGGTCGGCAATGGCATGGGGTTGCCCTGTGAACTCCTGCAGAGCCCCGGTCGTGTGGGGAAAGTGAACATCACGTGCTTTAAAAAAAAAAAAAAACAAGAGCTTGGATCACGCCACGTTGATCACAATTCACAAGCTGCAAACTTCGATTCAACCGAGCAACAACTGATTGATGCGGAACACGACCTACACAGCAACGACGAGCAGAACGAACAGGTCAACCCCGGCAGGCGCCGCCGGAGCTGATCGCCGAACCTATGACTGCGCCGGCGGCCAGCCCTCCGACCGGCGGCCATCCCGCTGGGCCCCGTCTCGCCGGCGCTCTGCTGCAGGTACGCGTGCCCGTGCGGGCACCGCATGCTCCCAGCAGGCGCCCGCCATCATGCCCTATACTCGTACCAGCAGTGCGGCGCCGGGTGGCCGTGCGGGCACCGCATGCTCCCAGCAGGCGCCCGCGCGCGACGGCAACGCTCCCGCTCCCATCCCGCTGGGCCCCGTCTCACCGGCGCTCTGCTGCGGGCACGCGAACCCGGGCTGCGGCAGTGCGGCGCCGGGTAGTCGTAAGCCCGCGTGCTCCCGGCAGTCCCGCCCGCGCCTCCAGCTCCCGCACATGTGTGATGCAGCTACCGCCCGCCGCCCCTGGCGCCTAGGGTTAGGGTGGGGAAACGAAGAAAGGGGCCAGGGGCAAGACTGTATATTCTCTCTTTCATTTCATTTTTTTTCTTCGATTCGAAAATCAGCTAATGCTGCTTCGTCGACGAGTGCTGCTGATTCACCTCTATCGCAGCAGAAACAGTACGCGATTCTCTCTTTTCTGATAATCACACCCTCTCAGCGCGGAGCCGATTATAATCAACGTGCACCCGTTCTTCGCATAGTCTACTCAATACAGTAAAAAATTGTCTCAGGTGAACATAGACATCGTAATCATCGTCCGGACGAAGCCCCACTCCTCATCCAACTGTGGGACCCTGCTCCTCATCCAACAGAGGTAATTCTTGACATTTTAAACAACAACATAGTTTTTAAAATACAATTTTAACTTTTATTTTTTAATAAATTTTTATTTAAAATTGATATATATATATATATATATATATATATATATTTATAAAAGAATTTTTTAAGATAAATTTATTTATATAGTATTCACATTTTCAAACTTAACTATTTTAAAGTTATTCATAATTTATATTTTCAATATTTGACTAAGTCTTATCTAAAACATCAAAAAATATGGTATCCACGCTCAGCTATTCTATTTATGTTTAGAGTTTTGTGGTGGAACAAAGAGGAAGCAGCTTTCTAGTAGATCTTAGGTGATGCTAAAAAAGGAAATTTCAAAAATTGTAATGGACATGTGTTCCCTCCATTCTAAAATATAAAAGTATTTTAAGATTTAATCAAAGTCAAACGTCCTATCACTTTTATCATTAATAATAAATAGTTAATAATATTTTATCATGTAAAAATTATATTTCTATTCATCGTGAAATAAATTTTTATAAAAAAAATATCTTTTTATATTAAAAATTATATAATTTTCGAAGAAGTATCAAATTAATCTTAAAAAAATAAGAGTGCGTGGAGTAGTAACAATTAATGTGTATGGAAACCTGCACGGATGATATACTCCTACAAGAGGCAAACAGATAGAACTGGGTAGGTAGGCAAAGGTTACCGCACGGAAGACGGCCGCCATTAGCAGGAGTACCACGGTCCAGCGAAGGGCCAGGGGACACGCCATAGCTGATGCTCCCGACTGCATGCGCGCTCACTTCGTAATAGTAGGAGTATGCAATTCCAGAATACTCCTACTGTATAATCAGAGCTTCTAACCTCAAAGGTCTTCAAGTATAATCAGATGCTGTTTTTTTTTGTCACCTTTGTGCTCGCTCGGGCCGAGATATGTGCTCCTCGTTTTCTCATTTTTTATTTCGTCACGTAGACGGGAGTGCCAGTATTCACTAGATCGTGTGAATGCGCAATCATTTATTTTTCTAGACCGTTGCGTCTTCCTGACTTCAACCTCAACCTCAAGGTCATATTATCGTAAACAGATTTCTCTATCCATCTTAAAATAAATAATATTTTTAACTTTTTAAAATCAATGTTTAACTATTTATCTTATTAAAAAAACTTTATAAAAATACAAACAAGTTAAAGTTAAAATACTATTACTAATAAATTATTTCACAATAAAATAAATAATATTTTCATAAATCTTTTAAATAAAACTAATGGTCAAAGACATACGTTTAAAAATCTAAAAAGATAGGAAGGGAGTACTTCCAAATGCATACGATTGCTTCCGGACTAAGGACGGCGCGTGCATACGTAATATAGTATACGCTACAGAATATATCCAGAGCTCCACGCGGTCAAGCCGAAAGGTATATATACGCGTTGGCCCGAATTAGAAAGAATCCAGAATATATCCAGAGCTTCACGCGGTCAAGCCGAAAGGTATATATACGCGTTGGCCCGAATTAGAAAGAATCTCAGCCACTATCCCTAACCTTTTGCCGTCGGTTGGAATCTTACAGTCTAAATCGCTTGGGAACACAAGAAATCAAGAGAGTCCTCGTCTACACAAAAACATTCAGCATTAGCTAGCTGTTTCAGGAAGGAAAATCATACACTGAGGTGTGAACCCTTTCTCCAGATTAATATGCCATTGCACGACCAGAATCATCTCAGTAGCTCACCCGCTTTAGCAAGCACTCCTGGGAGCAGGGATCAGAATCATCTCAATATCTCACCAGCTTTAGCAAGCACCCCTGGGAGCAGGGACCTTCACTCCTCAATGTTATTCTTTGCATTCCGAAGCTTGACAGCGTAGTGTCTTTGCAGTTCTCGAAGCCTCTCTAGAAGTTCTTGGAATGTTGGTCGTTGTTGTGGGTCACTGCTCACACAATTGAAATGTTAACAGGAAATGTAAGTGAGAGAAATATTACAGTTTTCTTTGAAACAGATCAACACCTCATGCCATTGACTCTAAAATCTGCAAAAGAAGGGAGGGAATAGTAAGTACCTTTCCCAACAACTTAGGATAACTGATTTCCATTGAGGATCTACATCGCTTGGAATATCCAATCTTTGGTTCATGAAACCTACAGCGCCGATGACCTACACATGAATCGCTTGAGAATTATTATACAGAAGCCATCAAAATTGTGGAGAAACTAAGCATTATAACCCAAGACCAACAAGATAAAGGTGAGCTCCATCAAAACTATGAAGAAAAATAGATACTTTGAAGAAAAATAGATATTAACTCAATTAGATTAATATGATAAAGTGTGTTCTGCAAAAGAATGCTCATTAAAATATATTTTCAATAGTACTGTCAGATCTATTGCTAGAAGACCTCGAATACAACAAAAAAAAAAACCTCCAACCCTTTGGTCATCACAATGATTAAAATTTCTGACTGATCAATTATACTAGCAATGACAATCAAACAAGAAACTTAGAACTCAACCCAACATTGAGAAATAAAACTCCATTATCACTGATTATACTTTGAAACTTATTCCTCCTAATAACTTTATGCATTTTCTTAAGCTGCTTCACAGTATTGTTTTCATAATTGTCCTAAATGTCATTGTCATAGCTTGTAACAAAATGTATGGTCAGATACTTAGATTCAAACGAATTTAACAAGTACAAAATAACATATATGAAATATACCTGCATTGAATTCAGATTTTCCCATGGTATCTTCTGAGTAACAAGTTCCCACATGATCACCCCATAACTATATACATCAGACCTGCACGAGTGGCATGGAAGTTATTAGTTATAGCATGTCAACCAAAGGAACCTCTGTCGATTAAGGTTGTCCAACTTACTTCTCATCTGAAGGTTCGTTACGCAACACCTCCGGTGCCATCCATTGCGGCTGGATATGATAGGCCACATCAATAAGTTCAACGAAAAAAAAAAAGGGGTGGGGATCAGGGAACCTAGGAGGGACTAGGTGGCTTTTTAATTAAGAAGAAATAAGCACCAATATTCGCTTCAAGGACTAAACTAAAGTGGTCAGGGTGTACATCCACAAACCAACTGATCTAGGATCAGTTCCCAAATATTAAAATAATAAAAGGCAGAACTTTATAACAATCACATTAATTCAGCTGATCCATGCATATGTATCAAGTAATAAAAATAAGTTTGATTGGACTTACTGTTCCTTTTCCAGTTTTTGTAGTCAGAAAAGTTTCGCGCTTGAGACGAGAAAGGCCAAAGTCTGCCACCTGATTGGGTCAGCCAGTCAGACAAAATGCGATGCAAGCAGTAATGCGCAAATTGATTGGAAAACAAATAAGCTGCAGTAGTACCTTCACAGTCCAATTCTTATCGACCAACAGATTAGATGATTTTAAATCTCGATGGATGATAGGTGGACTGGAATGATGAAGATAATTCATACCCCTTGCCTGTAGAAATAAAAACACAAAAGAATGGCTATGAGAATTAAGAATAAATAAATAGAATAATTAACAAAAACATTTTGCCCAAAAATGAAGCAACTTGTTGACCCCAAATTATTCAATGAGTCATCATGTGGATAAATTGGCTCATAAATAAGGGCAGCCCGGTGCATGTAGCTCCCGCTTGCGCCGGGTCCAGGGAAGGGTCGGACCACATTGGGTCTTTTGTACGCAACCTTTCCCTGTATTTCTATAAGAGACTATTTTTAGGACTCGAAGCCCGTGACCTCATGGTCACAAGGGGGCTCCCCTTCATAAATGGGCTCATAATATATACAAAATGCACTTACAATATCTAAAGCCATGTGAATACGTCGTCTCACATCCAACTTGGTATTGCTCCTTTGAACTAAACGAAACAAATTTCCACTGCATTTGAGAAAAAAAAGGATAAAAATGCAAAAAGGAAAATGTATTTCTATGCTAAAAGGTTTGTCTGGCTGGTTAACACAAACTATTTCCATCAAGAAACCATACATATCCCAGCAAAACATTTCGTTGATCCTGCTGTGCTAACACAGTATCCACAAAGCATATCTCCCAAGTTAGAAACTATACTAATTAATTTTTGCAATACCATGCTAAAAACTACACTGCTGTATGTTAATACTTTTAAATGTTCTGTACATGCCTCAAAATTCTAATAAATTGGATAAATAATATTTTTTGACGACATGGCATCGGTGGATACGATATTACCAACAATGACATATATGCATATCAAGAAAAAGAAAGCCGCCACTTCTCAGCTTAAATTAAGCTCAAACTCAGTTTCATTTTGAGTATTTTATGCAACAACTATGTAATAGTCGAACCATTCAAACAGATGTAAAAAAACTGCTTAGATCATCTCTTGTACATGTGCTGAGATAAAAAAAAATCACAGAATAAATATTTTGCAAACATGTATGCTTGTAGAAGGCAGTGGATATACCGAGGGAGGAACTCTGTTACAATACAGAGGCGCTGTGGAGACATAACCGCACCCATGAACAGCAATATATTAGGATGGCGCAGTTTCTTCATAAGGGATACCTGCACAGATGAATAACAACAAAGCCTTTCAGTCCCAAGCAATTGCGGTAAGTACATATGAACCCAAACTTTCAGTCACAATACTGAAATTAATGAGGCTTTATTCCCATTTTGTAGAATGAAATTAAAAACACACATGCGTATATACACATATCTTTTTTTGTCATCAACATATTTGGCGACAATGGTATGATAAGTTGAATCCAGTTTGCATAGATATTTCAGGTTTCTCTTAGTGTTCTCAAAAACTACCAGGAAAAGCATGGCATTGTGATAATAACCACGCTTTTACTGGTAGTTTTTGTCAAGTAATTTGACGAACTAGTTACCAAAAACATTGTAGCAAGGGATGGAGACCTACCTCTTGTCGAAAGGTTTGTATCACTTCTTCTGAATATTCTTGCTTGGAGAAAACTTTAACAGCCACGTCCTGCAAACACATACATAAATGATGAAACTAGAACAAAAATTTAACAAAGCTAGTGATTGATGCAGCAGTAAAGAGATACATACCGAGTCATACCACAAAGCGTGATATACTGTCCCACAAGAACCTGCAGATACAAAAGTTGAAGTTGCAGGGTTAAAGGAGTATAAATAGTATAATGCAATGCAGTAGACCATGATGTGTTTTCAGTAGGAATTCTGTCAAGCTTGCATATAAGACTTTATTTAATAAAAACATCAAACAACTGGACACCAGTCCTTGATGTACCTAGTAATGTAAACAAGGATCACGCCATGGCTTATTTGCCAAAGCCAGACCTTGAAGAAAAATGTTGAAGCCTAAATGGTGATCAAAGTTCTTCAGAGGTTCAGGTCCGAAGACAAAACACATGCTTTAAACCGGATGAATTACAAAGTAACAGCACAGATCATGCAGTCTGAAATATGAGCCTCCGGTTTCAAAGCAGAATAAACATCTGTCCAAAACAACAAAGGCTCTGGTACTCATAATGCAAGCATGGTTCCTATTCTAAAATTTAGAATCAGTTTCAGATCAATAGGAGCTAAAATAAGTGACAAGACAACAAAATTTACTGCATTACACAGAACCTATATAGAAAAATAAATAAATGAAAAGAAACATGAATCGACCAAAAGATAAACAACTTATTCATACAGCAAGCAAATATTTTCAAGAAAAGGAGAAGCAACTACCTTGACCTATTTGTTCTCGAATGACAAGATCTTCCCACAGGATCTCATAATCCAGACAGTCTGCTTCATGATCTACTTTGTAAAGAGCACTGCTATTAGTGCTTCCAGTGCTACTTGCACTGCTTGTGCTATTATTGTTGAAAGAGGACCAGGAGCCTGATGCCTCAGCTTTACTAGGTTGGTTTTGCTCAGCTCCATGGGCATCTAGAGCTATGCTAGAATCAGAAACCTTCCGATGATTCAGGCCATTCTCCTGTTCACCATGCAACCATGGCAAAAACACATGATTCTTTTCATCAGGTCCCTCATCCTCCAGTTCTTTCCAAGGCCAGGATATTCCTTTCTTGTTCAGCAGTGCCTCTACCTTTGAACTCAAAATTTTGTGGAGCCCTATTTTTCCTTCTGAATCATCACTATTTGCATTCGTTGATCTCCCCAGGGAATTCTCTTCCACAGAAAAAGTGCCACGTGCTGTGTCTCCTCTTGGCGTAGTTGCTCCACTAGATGTCGGCTCTTCCTTTGCCCCTCGATCCGAACACTGACTCTCACCGCTGCCACCCTCCCGTTCAATGCCATTCTCGTCTGTCCTGACCCGAGAACGAACTTTATTTGATACCTTGGAGGCCTATGTTATTATTCTAAAAATCAAAATATAATACACTAGAAATAATTGAAGAATATATAATAAGAGACATGATATTTAATTATAACAAAGTTCGTGACAAATGTCATTCTAGAATTTTGCTCAACAACAAAGTCCTCAACCTGTTAGTTATTGCATTCAATATAGTGTAAACTTCTAGTATGGCTAAGACCTCTTATTAGCAATGGATCAGTGAAATAAAATACTATATAAGATAAAATGAGTAAAATTTATACTTAGAATTGCAGAATGGTATGTATTTCAAAATAAAACGCGAAAGCTAGAACTAGAATAATAAAGATATTTCCTTGTGACTATGAGGTCACCGGTTCTAATCCTGGAAACAGCCTCTTGCAGAAACGCAGAAAAGGCTGCACACAAAAGACCCAAAGTGGTCAGATCCTTTCCTGGACCTTGCGTAAGCGGGAGCTACGTGCACCGGGCTGCCCTTTTTTTAGAAGTCAACAGAAGTGGAAGTGTATCGATTGCTTTTGTTTCATGGAAAAGGATCTTACCAAATTTGTTATCTTGGATGCTAAAGTGGTTTGAAGAGGCTGCTGCGAGTCAAATGGATTTTTGCTTAACAGACTGGATTTGAGACTATTGCTGCTGCAGCTCCCATCACATTGTGTCAATGATGACTCTAATGAAGGCCTTGAAGAGGTTGAAGGCCTACAAATTATCTCCTCCAAGTTGCGCGAATCACTTGAAACACAAATGATACCCACCAGACTGCCATCGTCGTCGTAGAAAGGAGTGTCGGTGGCAACAGCTGAAAACCTATCTCCTGCCCTGTTCTTAACTGGAAACTTCCCAGCCCAACTCTCGCCCCTATAAATGCATTGGAAGATATCATTTACCACATTGTGGTCACGTGAATCAACTAGAAGCCTGAGAGCATCCTGACCAAGGGCTTCTGATGCAGGATAACCAAACAGATTCTCTGCTGAACGATTCCTACACATTAATATAACAAAAAAGTCTTTTAGTCCCAAGCAAGCTGGGGTAGGCAATTCCTTCATTGTAATAAATACCTGATTTAAGTGAAAAGGAAGCGTTAACAAGAAATAAAAGAAACTAAGGGTGCTTGTGCAGAATCTATTATGATAATAATTGTAAACTAAACAGTCTATCTGATTATAATTAACGAGTAAAAAGGTAATGTTTCAGATCTACAAATAAAAGAATACAGTCACAAACTGCATATCCAGTAGTAATACTGAATAAGCATGTAACTCAGAATATCTACTACATAACATATTTCAAAACTTGAAGTTTGCTATAGTTTTGTGACTTGATAATATCCATTGATTCATTTGTACTACTACAGAGGCTTTACCATACTATTTTTGGCGATGACAACATGTTCACTGAGGGCTGAACTTTGCAGTACAAACTCCAACATAAATACCAGCTTAAGTTTAGGAATCTACTCAGACGTTTTCTTTGCACAGATAGTAAATAACATATACATCCTTGCACAGCTGAGTTCTATGTAACACAAACATCGTAGCAGATTTCAGAAACATTATTCACCTGTAGCCTCCATAACATGCTTGATCAAAATGGTAAAGCAATTGGTCAAGATTCGAGGAAAAATAGTGTTTCGAGCAGATAGCATTTCATTCACAACTCGCACCAAATACCCAGTCGCTTACTCACTTCGGTGTAGGCTCTAGAATCAACACACGTAAACAGCATGGCGACAGCATTCCCACGAACGTTTGGTGAACTTTAATAAGCTTATAGGAAAAGAACGCATCAAACTGCGATGGAACAAAAATCTCACCAGTATATGATCCTACCGTCGAGGTCAAGAATGTGGACGGACTGCCCCAGCGACTGCAGCACCCTGGCGCACTGCCGCTCAGGCAGCGCCGAGCTGGGCCCGGCATCTCCTGCACCGGTGGCGCGTCCCTCCCGTTGCAGCGGCGACGAGTGCGGGAACGACTGCGACCCGCCCTCGAACCCTCCGGACAGCCACCTACCCGGTGGCTTCGCCTTGGCAGCAGGCAGCGGCGGCGGCGGCACGCCGCGCCGCGGCGAGACCGACTGCGAGCGCCGCC
>BCLG01005380.1:0-26684 GCA_001602295.1 Zoysia matrella | reverse complement strand
CCCCCCCCCCCCCCCCCCCCTTTTTTTAGGTTGAATTATGTGAATGTTGTGCATTAAAGCTTGTGTTGTACTCCGTATCTTAATAGAAAGCCGCCTGGCCCCCTAGGTTGAGTTTTTTTTTAAAAAAAAAAAGAAATTAGAGTTTTGGATGACCCACTGATGAAAAATAATGGCACCAAGCCTTCTGCATTCGCGGTCTATGTCATTTAAAAATGTACTATCTCTGTTTCAAAATATAAGTATTTTTAAATTTGAATAAAACTAAATAAGGAATTTTCTCTATTAAAAAATGAGAATGACAAGTAATTTGTAAAAACTAGAGGAACCTAAATACCATGTAATTTGGGATGGAGGTATTATGTTGCAATTGCAACTTTTTTTCTAAAAATTTTATCATCGTAGACAATAAAAACATGCCAAATATAATCCAAATTGTTATCCGTAGAAGAATTAGATTGCAATTTCTGAAACTTCACAAGCTGGTATGCTTTAGAGCGCAACCTGAACTGTTCAAGCTTTCGAAGCATATAATTCTCACATCTGATGTCATTGTCTGACGGGCTTGCAATTCAAACATCATGATCATATTTGAGGATTTAATCTTTTGTGCCAATTTCATGGTAATCAACCTTGAAACTGTTTGTTTCATTGCAATGCGGCTGTCAGGTTCCTGTGTAACTCTTGTACTGCTATTAGCTTCTTCAAATTTTCTTCCGAAAATCAGACCCTCAGGAAGCTGCACGGTTTCTGTGATTCAGGAAGCTGCTACTCAGCAAGAAACGTGTGTGAGTGACATTATGGTACGTAGTCTGCTATTTTGACAAGAATCCAACTTGAATTCTTTGAAAGCTAATTTTCACCCTTTTTTTTTCATATTTGGCATTCCCTGACTCGTGCATTTCTTCCTACATGAGAGCATTAAAGAATCTAGTGATTTGATAAACCTCTCTCTCGACATGTATATAAAAAGAAACTTATACAGCAATGGACACACACACAAATAAGTTTAACAAGAGGGTCTGGTTCTCCAGCATATACTGTCTCCATTGTTATAAATTGAACCTACAGAATGACAGGAATTGCATCTAGGTTCTTTAGATATTGAAATTAATATTTTTTTAGAAAAGAGAATATATATTGATATTCCAGCCTCTGTATCACATTGAAAATAACATGGCAGAACACAAGAAGGATGCAACATGGCAGCAGAACAGAAGGATATTCATAGAATACAAGATGGATATTCCATGCAGAACACAAGATGAATGCTCCATGGTAGTACTAGTCTACTAGAACACAAGATAGACTATGGAAATCAAAACACAGTGGCAAAGATGGCTTCCTTGATTTATATTGGGAACTTTCGGATCTTCAGGCAAGCGGGGACCCTAATACCGGTGACATACTTAAGGAGATGGAAAGGGGAACTCAGCTGTAAAAGTAAAAAAGCAATCTTCGCCTTTAACAATGGGCTGTGTCTGAAAAAAAGGTACCTGTAGCACCAGCAGCAAAGTAGATGGGGATAAATTCTCACCATGCTTCAAATGCTTCAATAGGAATATTTAATTCTTTAGCGATTTATATACTGGCATCTAATCTGTATTTTTTATGTTATCCTATAGAGTCAAAATCAAGAGTGAAGCAAGTGACCTCTAAGGAATTGGCATCTATGTTCAGAGAAGAATATCTTAACACTTGGAAAAAAAAAGTTGTTTTCTGATCTTCAAGATTCAATAGGGCTCAAGTAAGTAATTATTTTTTCTCATGATTTGATTCTGTAAATATGTCTTGACAGCTAATCCTCTTAGTGGCTTGCATTATCACCGCTATTGTCTCTGAAATAAGTAAAGATTGATGAAGTTTTCATTATTAACTATTGGATTACATTTTCATAATGTTATTTAACCATTTATAAATTCCCGCAGCAAAACGCCGGGGAATCATGTAGTAAACAAGGATTAAGGACTTTTTGAGACGCAGGAGAAATCAGTTCAATTTCATAGGAAAAAACGCAGTAATAGGAAAAAATTTCATTAATCCAAAGGAGGCCTAAGTTGATACGTGTTATTATAATTTTTTTAAAAATTTAAGATATGTCATTTGAGCTCATGTGTTATTCACTTCTAGACCCCCTTTGCACGTGACACATTGGTGATATATTTTCAAATTCGAAAAATTTAATGGCATGCAAACAAACAACGATGGATCTTCAATTTTTTTTATTCAGAGCTAAATTGATAGGAGTAGGAGCAAGATCCTGTTTGATGCGGCGTATTTTTAGAGTTTTGGGAAAAACTACGATCTTGTAAAAAAAAACTTTAGTTTAGAAAGTAAAGAACTGTTTGGATGCAAGAAATTTTGTACTTTTAAAATTATGTATTGGTAAATGTGTAGCTATTTTGCAGTTTTAAAAACTTCAGTAATGACAATTTTTTCTAAACTATTATTTTACTTGCCATTGCCTTCTAAAATTATAGTTTATTAATATCTGGTATTGAAAAACTGTGACACTCAGACAGGGCCTAACTAAACTGAGAAGGAGTGATTACGTATTTTTATAAAATAAATAACATATTTATAATTTTTTAATAAGACCAATGGTTAAACAAATATGTTGGCCCATATTTGGCTCTTTCCCTAGATAGGTTAGCAGTGCTATAAAATCAACCTTTGGAACTTCGATATCTTTTCTATGGATTGGTAGAGTGATAATCCTAGCACTTTTGGATGTGTGACTGTACGTTAATTTGTTACATATAGTTTATATTACTTTATTAATCGAGTGAATTGCACCATGCACCATGTTTTGCGACCATTCTCTCACATTGCACTAGGTTTTATAGCTTGATTCTTCTCACATTGCACCATCTTTTAGTTTCGACCAAATGTTGACGCACATGCCATGCTCATATATGTCACTTAGATAGGCTGCCACATAAATGTGACACGGATTTAGCAGGAACTAACTATATTACAGGAGCAAGAGAGTTATTTTTTGAATGACACAATATATATAATTTGGAAAGCTTTTGGGTTACTAATTTGGTTATAACATAGATAATGAGTCTAAGCTCTTCATGATCATCTAGAAAAACCACTTAAAAACTATGATTTTTTTAAACTGGTTCAGCTCAGTTTCCCCAGTTGTTCTGTTTTAAAAAAATAAAAATTTGAAAATTTTCAAAAAAAAAAATTCAAAAACCGGTAAAATTGTTCAATAAAACGGTGAAACCAAGAGGTAAGGTAGTGAATTTGTTGGATTTCCAAATTTAAAAATCCAAAACTAATAAAAAGTTAAACAGAAAAAAGAGAAGTTAATTGTAGCATTTCAAACACAATTCATCCATTTTTTTAATTTGTAACGGTCTTTGACCGGTTTCACCGTGAAAATTGTGGTGTCCACTTTGTTGGGTCAATAAACCTTACTTAATGCCACCATTGCTTGGTAAGAGATAAAATGTAGTGCAAAGTGACAACATTTAAGCTAAAAACTGGTGTTTGGTGAGAAAGATTCTAAAACCCAGTGTAATGTGAGAGAATATAAATTGTTACACAAGCAACTATGCTTATTCTTCAGCATACGCTTATGTCTTCAGCACACAAAATGGAAACCACTATTCTACCTCTACTTACGTGACTTAGTAACCATATGGAATCCCAGCTCCTAATCACTGAACTCAGTTTGCTACTTCTACTTACGTCACTCATGGTAACCACAAGCTAACAATTTTAGCTCCCAATCACTCGAGTAGCCACCACGGCCACAAGAAGGAACTGAGCAAATCAGTATTGTCCCAGTACTTCGCCGCCACCTCCTCCTCATGTACCGTCGACTCATTCTGATCCTTCAGCACCGCCTCCTCCTCCTCATATTTCACCTCCTGCTTCTCATCTTTTACCTTCTCCTTATCTTTCACCGCCCTTCCCTCCTCATCGCTCACCGACTTCACCTTCCAGAATGCTATACTGTTGAGCATCGCCTTGACCTTCTCTCCAATATAAGCTTTCGTCTCCCCCTCCCACAATATCATTCAGGTATCGTTTTTGGGATGCCAATCACAAACTCTTCTGCCTTCTTCTTGGCATCTCATATGCATAAAAACCACAAAGAGCAATACAATAAAGACCTATCACAACTATGATCCTCTGTTTTATGAAATTAGAATTATTTTACTTTCTCATTACTGCGAGCTTATTATTGCATTAAAACAAACAACATAGTGAATTACACAGTAAAACTCATTAACAATTTATCAAAGATTATGGATAGGAAAGATAGTTTTGATATATCTGAAATTATTACTACAACACAGTGCAGACAGGAGGCATAACAACATACCGGGGGGCGAGAGAGATGTTTGACTTTGGTCCTGGAAGAACTTGTTAGAGAGAGAGGTTTGCCTTTGGTCATTGAAAAACTTGTTTAATGTCTTCACTACAGCCGCATGTCTTCTCTAAGCCTCCTATTCCACACGACGAAAGTGTTCGACGCAGTGGCAACATGTGATCTGCTGAGGTTTACCCTCTGAAGAGGTGGAGTAGCTTCGACCGAGTTGCACCGCGCATGGCGGCATATTTGCCAATGGAGGACAAGCGCCCATGACCGGCTACAGGACGACGACCACGGACACCGATCACGTCAGTGTTTGAGCAAGCCACGTGGTAGACCAGAAAGCTGAGGCCATTGGTTAATCACAATACTGATATTATATAGAATGTAAACAGCTTGAACATGAAATATAAATAACTATTTTATCAAACCAAACATAAAACATAAAACATAAATAACTCTTTTGAACCCTAATTTACAACCCAATATATAAGATATATAATTTTAATTATGCATAGTTTTTATAAGAATAAGAATTCAAAATATTGTATTGATATTAAAGATATCATTTAACATTTTGTTTTAATAAATTATTTTGTTTTATACAATAAGAAATTAGTAACTCAAAATGAATTTATCATAAAATATAAAAGGACAAAAGTTTACTACATGCTGAGTAATACCCAACCATACACAAGAAAAAATGGAGGTAGATAAAAAGTCATATTTTTGTCATCAGGACGCATGATGAGCAATTACTCCATCCTTCTAATTATATAAGTCATCTTAGAACTCCAACACAAAAATATCTATGAAGTTAAAAGACTACTAGACCCTTTATTTTATCTCTACCCACTCATCCCTCGCATATCAAATTTATTACTGATACTTTATCCAATTCCTTTAATTGTTTATATTTTTTAAATAAATTGCATTAGAAGTAGATTGCACCTATTTAAATAGTTAGAGGGAGTAAAAAGAGCCAAGATTTTGATTAGTAGGCTAAATGGACAAAGTAAATTGTTCGTGGGAGTAAAATGAAAATTTTCCTTGTATTAAATATACATAACTCTGTGATTAATTAACAATTGCTTGCACGCCTATTGCACCGGTTAAGTCCTCAAACTTGTGTTTTTCATGATTCGTGAGAGGCTAGTTAGGACATGAGAACTTGAAGAAATATAACATGGCATAGATGTGGGCCCAAATGCCCAATCGAAAGGGAGTAGTACCCTGTTACCTACCCAAGTACCACAGCTCGGCTGTCCAAGCACTAGACATGTTATGAATTTTAAACAATGGAAGAAATACTAATCATAAGCCATGAACTTGACACTGATGGAAAAATTATAGGTGATTGTGCAATGCATGGGTTTTTCTTTTAGTTTTGTTTACTTGATATTATTGCTCTACACAGCACGAAGAAGTGGTCCTCAACTCAGATTGAGATCTCCGACATTCGGCTGTTGGTCACTGCCGCGTGGGCCTTAGTAATTTAAGCTCACCCATCATGATCAGGGTTAAAACAAAACTGGTGAAACCGGCCTAGCTCGGTTTCTTCAGACGACCAGTTTTTGGTAAAAGTTGTGCACTGTAGCAAAAACAAAAGCTGACCGGTTTTCAGCACTCTAGCAAACCATTACTGTAGCATTTTTTTTAACCTTAATCGTGATTTAGATATCTAGGTACAGTAAACAATTAAACAGAAGCCAAAATAACAAGTTTAACATGCATAATTTTACTAACAGACAAGCTGTGAGATGATCAAACTTGACAAAAGCATTTGATACTGTGATGCTCCCATCCGGCCATCCCTGCCAAGCGCATCAAGAAATAGCACACAGTATAAGCTCGGCAAACACAGCATAAATAGAGTAGTGCTTCGAGATAACTACACTAGTAACAAACAGATGATATGGAGTAGACTTCATTGTCAGCATTTGCTACGTACTGCGGTGATCCTGTCTCCTACACCTGCTCTTCATCCATCAGTTTGCCCTTCTTTGCATCCACCGCCTTGCCTTCCACAAGATTGTCCTCCTTTGCATACACACCCATGCGCTTTGCTTTCAAGACTTCATCAATAGCTTCGTCTACACATAAACATATATATGATCAGGCTAGCACCAGCAACAGCAATTATCACTGTGACCCTGTAACTGCTTACTGATGAGCCTCATGGACTCCTCAAATCGGCGCCTTCAGAAGGACACATGTTACAGCATATGTCAGGTTACAAATTAAAATTGAGAATATCAAATGCTAGAAAGAATCATGGGGTTGTACCGTTTGTTCTTCTCTGAGACTGAGACTTTCCACACAGGCTAGAATCTGTCCACCAACAGAACGTTCAAGCTTTATTGGTTTCAAAGCCGTATCCTACGTCATGTTTTAAACAGCTTTAACAAGAAATATAAATAACTATTTTACCAAACCAAACATAAAATATAAATAATTCTTTTGAACCCTATTTTACAACCCAATATATAAGATATAGAATTTTAATTATGTATAATTTTTATAAAAATAAGTATTCAAAATATTGTACTGATATTAAAGATATCATTTAACTTTTTTATAAATTATTTTCTTTTATACAATAAAAAAATTAGTAACTCAAAAAGAATGTATTATAAACTATAAAAGGATAAAAGTTTACTGCATGCTGAGTAATACCCAACCATACACAAGAAAATATGAAGGTAGATAAAAAGTTATATTTTTGTAATCAGGACGCGTGATGAGCAATTACTCCCTCCTTCTAATAATATAAGTCATCTTAGCACTCCAACACAAAAATATCTATGAAGTTAAAAGAATACTAGACCCTTTATTTATCTCTACCCACTCATCCCTTGCATATCAAATTTATTAATGATATTTTGTCCAACTCCTTTAATCACTTATATTTTTTTAAATAAATTGCATGAGAGGTAGATTGCACCAATTTAAATAGTTTGAGGGAGTAAATTGAGTCAAAGATTTTGATTAGTAGGTTAAATGGACAAAGTTAATTGTTCGTGGGAGCAAAATGAAAATTTTCCTTTTATTAAATATACATAGCTCTGCTATTAATTAACAAGGGCTTGCACGCCTATTGCACCGGTTAAAGTCCTCAAACTTATGTTTTTCATGATTCGTCAGAGGCTAGTTAGGACATGAGAATTTGAAGAAATATAACATGGCATAGATGTGGGCCCAAGTGCCCACTCGAAAGGGAGTAGTACTGTAGTACCCTGTTATCTAGCCGAGTACCACTGCTCGGTTGTCCAAGTGCAAGAGATGTTATGAATTTTAAACAATGGAAGAAATACGAATCATAAGCCATGAGATTGACACTGATGGAAAAATTATAGGTGATTGTGCAATGCATGGGTTTTTCTTTTAGTTTTGTCTACTTGATATTATTGCTCTACACAGCACGAAGAAGTGGCCCTCAACTCAAATTGAGATCTTCGACATTTGGCTGTTGGTCGCTGCCGCGTGGACCTTAATAATTTAAGCTCACCTATCATGATCAGGATTAAAAAAACCGGTGAAACCGGTCTAGCTCAGTTTCTTTGGACGACCAATTTTTTTAAAAAAAAAATCACGCACTGTACCAAAAACAAAAGCTGGCCGGTTTTCACCCCTCTAACAAATTAACAATTACTGTAGCAGTTTTTTTAGCCTTGATCGTGATTTAGATATCTAGTTACAGTAAACAATTAAACGGAAGCCAAAATCACAAGTTTAACATGCATAATTTTACTAACAGACAAGCTGTGAGATGATCAAACTTGACAAAAGCATTTGATACTGCAGTGCTCCCATCCGGCCATCCCTGCCAAGCGCATTAAAGAATAGCACACAGTACAAGCTCGGCAAACACAGCATAAATATAGTGCTTCGACATAACTACACTATTAACAAACAGATGATATGGAGTAGACTTCATTGTCAGCATTTGCTCTTGCGGTGATCCCGTCTCCTACACCTGCTCTTCATCCATCAGCTTGCCCTTCTTTGCATCCACCGCCTTACCTTCCACAGCATTGTCCTCCTTTGCATATGATCAGGCCAGCACCAGCAACAGCAATTATCGCTGTGTTCTTGGACTGCTTCCTGATGCGCCTGATGGACTCCTCAAATCGACGCCTTCAGAAGGACACATGCATGTTACAGCATATGTCAGGTTAAAAATTAAAATTGAGAATATCAAATGCTAGAAAAAATTATGGGGCTGTACCCATATCCTGGTAGAGAACTCCTGGTTAAATCAGTTCTGTCAGCCATGCACACCTATTTCCTAACTGTGTTCAAGCTCCCTAGATGGGCAATCTATAGAATTGACATGTTTAAAAGAAGCTTCCTCTGGAGAGGTGATGACCCGGACAAGGTGAGAGGTGTCCACTGCTTGGTCAAGTGGCCAATCTGCCTACGGCCACGCAAATGGGGAGGACTTGGAATAAAGGACCTAGACAAATTCGGTGAAGCACTCCGTTTACGCTGGCTATGGCATCGAGGGAATGACAGTGATCGGCTATGGAAGGAACTGTTAAAGCATCAGGACCCAACTGACCGGCAGCTCTTCTATGCATCTACTTATGTGAAGATATGCCGTTCTGGGAAGTTAGATGGCTTCATGATGCTGCCCCAAAAGACCTAGCACCAACCCTGTATCAATGTGCAAGATTCAAATATCTAACGGTGCAAAAAGAGCTCCAGAATTCTAGTTGGATTAGAAACCTGCAGGGGATCACCAGTCAGGCCACTTTAGATGAATTTGTGATGTTGTATGCAGCAATTAATGGAATTTCACTCAATGAGGAAAGAGATCAAATCACCTGGAGATGGACAGCATCTAGAAAATATGCAGTAGCTTCAGCCTACAATGTGCAATTCTATGGTGCTAGTATACCGTTCCCGACAGATGCTCTTTGGAAAGCCAAGGCTGAACCAAGATGCCGTTTCTTTGCGTGGTTGGCAATGCGTGAAAAGATCCAGATAGCAGACAATCTAGTGAAGAAATATTGCCCCTGCAATCTGAACTGCTCCCTATGCTATTGTGAGCCAGAAACGACTTTACACCTCTCTCAGTGCAACTACACCGAAGCCATCTGGAGGCGCTTGGCTGCCCAGCTAGATCTTCTACAACAAGTCAGAGCTGTCAACTTCCTCGGTCCCCGGCATTGGCTCCAATCCATATCCAAGGAGACAAAAGAATGCGGAAAAAGGTAACTGAGTAGGATCACTTTCTGGTGGAACATTTGGAAAGAACGTAATCGACGTATCTTCAACCAGCAAGAGTTGTCCTTTGTCCAAGTTGTTCAGTTGATTAAGGACAAACTGTTTGTATCCGACCGACTAATTGTTAGTTCAGACTAATTATTAGTTCGTCGCCTGTTTGAAGGTAGCACTAATTGTAAGTCTATCGTGCAATGAAATTTCTGTTTTGTCCCTGACTAATTGTTAGTCCCGTGAATTGTTAGTTTGGTAGTTGTATTTCAGGCCATGTGTTTAATTTTCTCTAGTGTTCCTACCATTTTCTATAGTTTATTCCAGCTATTTCTTTAACAGAAATATATTATAGTGTAAATAGATGAACATAATAAATAAATTATTTAACATAAATAGTGGACAAAAGTGGTTCAACATCTATAGCTACAATAAAAAATACTTACACTGTAGTGTGAAAATTCTTTCAATTTTTAAGATCACGTATTCGAGAGATCAAAGTTCACAAAAAGAACTTAAATAGTTCTGTACACAATGATTCCAGAGTAGGAAGAAGAAAGGTAGGACGAAGATAAAAAAGACACGGTGATTCCAGAGTTGGAATCCAGAAAAAAGACCCGCTTCCGAGTTAGAATCTGGAAAAAAGAAAAAGGGTATTTTAGACTTTAATTTTGAATTGTTAATCCCTATTAGTCTCTCTGAAGGGACTAATAGAAAAATAATTAATCTATAGTTGGACTGATAATTAGTTCACTTATTAGTCCACCCGTTTGAGAATAAAAGGACTAATTTTTAGTCGGCAAATAATTAGTCCCACAGATCCAAACAAGCCCTAAGAATGAGCTTCTGCTGCACCTAGCCTCTTCCCCCTCTACTACCTCCCCTGCTTAATCTGCTAAGGTTTTGTATGATGCTTAAGCAGCCCGAAGCTGCCCTTTTGTAAATCTATGTAAACCTCATCTCTCTTAATGAATGGCAGCGTTAGCTCCTGCCTTGTTTCAAAAAAAAAAAAATTCAAGGCTCTCACCAGATTGTGCAAAAGTATGCATAATCCATGTGAAAGGTTCCAATCATACCACATAATTGTGATCCCCTACTTGAAAGGAAGAATTCTACAGATTGTGCTAAGATTACTGCTGCTCCTATTGTTTTACTCCCTCCGTCCCAATAGTAATTTATTTTTAGGTTTTGTTGACTACGAATTTGATCAATGATTTTGATAAATTTAATTAGTTTTAAAAATATAAATTACATTTATTATAAAAGTATTTTTTTATGAATTTAAAATTACAAATGCTAGGTTTTTAAATTTACCCGAATCTATAATAATCATTGATCAAAGCATCAATCAACAAAAGCTATAAATAAATTTTTATTGGGACCAAAATAGAGCCTGTTTGGATTCCGCCGACTAATTGTTAGTCTGAACTAATAATTAGTCCGCTAATTATTAGTCGATTGCCTGTTTGGAAATATGACTAATTGTTAGTCCATCTTCTAATGATATGTTTATTTCGTCTTTGACTAATTATTAATCCGTGTCTGTTTGGATTTATGACTAATTGTTTCATTGGTCTCCAATTAGGTGTGCAGTAAATAGGATACGTTTTTGAGTTAGTTTTTGAAAAAATTGAGGGTACTTTGGATTTTTTTTACTGTATCATAAACTATTAGTCCCTCCTGATCAACTAATTGGAAAATAATTAGTCAATGGGTGAATTAAAATTTAGTCCTCTATAAGTCCGTCTGTTTGAGAGAGAAAGACTAATGTTTAATCGATAAACAATTAATCGACAGATTTGACCCTTAATACTGTACCCGAAAAAAATTACGACAACAAAAAAACCGGTGTTGTATATGTGCACGCGCACATCTGGAAAGAATGTGAGCCCCCACCCTCGGGCGACGACAGTTGCCACCGTGCGCGGAGTACTATAATTGCTTCTGTAGGTTTTTTGGGATATCTAGAACCCAGATTCGTGAGCCTTAGAGGTCGGGAAGGGTTTAATACCTTCGGATTCAGTCATCAGAGTCAACGAAAAAAACTCTTGATGCCATCTCGCTTTTTTGTCGGAGCTATACATGCTAAGGCGGCGAAGGTCGATGGAGAGAGGCGAGCGGTTGTCCTAGAGGCGGTGCAGAGGACGCCGAGCTCTCTGTAGTTGTGTCGTTCCTGTAGAGAAACAGGGGCGGCGGTGATGGGTTTTTTTCATCGTTGGAGCGCCCCCTCAGATCGTACTAGGGTTTATGTCGGTGAGGTTGTGGCGGCACGATGAACTTCGGTCGTCGTGTTGCCCTGGTCTTTATCTCTATTTATTGTGACGCTGATGATAAAGACCCACCAGTCAATGTTGAGCTAGACGTCATTGATGACGTCACGTGTCAAGAGTCCAATTGAGATCAATCTAACAGCTTCCTGTGGAGTTGTGTCAGCCGCTTCGACAGGCAAATTTCCTGCACGGCACCCGCGCCATGGTCGCGTCGAGCAGTCACATCATGTTACTATGTGCGTTTGATTCACAGACAGCATGGTGCGATCGTTGCACTGACGACTTTTGAGATTGACTACAGCTCACAACCAAAATTCGATGAAGAAAGCACAGTTCATAGCCAAAATCCGATGGAAAAAAGCACAGAACACAGCCAAAATCCGATGTATCAAAAGCATCTCCCTACTCTATTTCAAAATCCGATGGAATAAACACAGTTCACAGCTAAAACCCGATGGATCAAAAGTATCTCACTACTCTAATTCAAAATCCGAGGGAACAAACACAGTTCACAACTAAAATTCGATGGACCAAAAGTGTCTCCCAACTTTAATTTTATAGATTACTTACTCCGTAGGAGCAGTTACGTATTGATATGTTGCTTATCTGAAGCTTCACCATAACACCACGAGAGAGAAAGTAATCTAGCTAATCGAAGCGCCACCAAGGCAGCCAGAGTATGACACACATGTCATCCCTCTCCCCCCTCCTCCTCTGATAATCATATTTTTTTTCTTAGGATATATGAATAGCAATATGATACTTTCTACTTCTCACAATATAACTTATTCTATTACAAAAATACAAAAATATATATAGTTAAAAGAATATTATATCACACATTTTACCTATAACCACTCATCTTTGAAATATCAAATTTATTACAAAACTTTTTCCTATGTTTTTGATTACTTATAATTTTTAGATAAACTATATAAGAATTAGTGTACAAAACATTATACTAATGTAAAAGATATCACTAAACATTTTGATTTTATAAATAATTTTCTTTTATAAAATTGAAATAACATATTAACCCGGCAAGAGTTTATCATAAATTATTAAAGGATATAAATTTTACTGCATGCACAAATAATATTCAACACAAAACAAAACACTAAGTTAGATACAAAGTCATAGTTTTTTTTGTTTAGAACGCATGAAGAGAAATGTGATACTCCATGCTTCCCATAATATAAGTCATCCTAATACCCCAATGCAAAAATATCTATGGAGTTAAAAAGACTACTATACCACGCATTTTATCTCTACCTACTCATCATTTAACTATCAAATTTATTACTAAACTTTATCCTATCCCTTTAATTCCTTATATTTTAAATAAATTGTATAAGAGGGTAAAGTGCACCAATTTTAATAGTTTGAATGAGTAAATTATGCCAACATTTTGTTTAATGGGTTAAACAGACAAAGTGAATTGTTCGAGGGAGTAAAATAGAACTTTAGGGCTGCACATCTAAGGCACTCGTTTAAAGTCCTCGAACTTCATCTGTCCTGCACTTGTTAAAAATTTTGATTTTTTTTAGACAATGGTAAAACGTAATACATCTTTGGTCTCCGAACAGATTAGAGCCATTATTATAAACCACAGTGCTAGCTAGATGATAATTTGAAGAAATATAAGGAGGCATACATGAGGCCCAGATGCCCAATAGAAAGGAAGGAGTACCACTGCCTCAGTTGTCCAAAAGCATTAGGTGTTATGAATTTTAAACAACGCGAAAAATATGAATGATTAGCCATGAGCTTGACACTGATGGAATAATTATCTTTTTTCCATTGTTGTTGTAGGTGATTGTGCAATGCATGGGGTCTTTCTTTTAGTTTTGTCTACTTGGCTGTTATATTTTCAAGGCTTCCTACGTTTGGACAGCTCTATCACGAAAGGGTGTGAAGGAAAGATATTAATTACTGCTCTAGACCACACATGGAAGTGGTCTCAACTCAATTGAGATCGTCATCATTCCACTGTGCTAGGCGCTGCCACGTAGGCCTCACATGCACACACACAAGAATGATGGTCTCGACTGCCGAGGGGAGGATCCTAGTCCCCTCGACCTAGGATGAACCATTATTTAGCATTGCCCATGTTAAAGTTCTCAAAATGAATTCTTCTTGCAAAGACGGGTGATATTTCACATCTGTTAAAGTACTCAAACAAAATGTTACAATCGAAGCTACACACGAGTCGAAACAGTGACATGTCACACAAGCCTACTAATTTCAAGCGCCAGCGATATTTTTCTGCATGACACGAGTCATCCTCAACTCAAGATGCATTATTCAGCATTGGCGAATAATCTATTCCTTCCGGTTTTAAAATATTGACAACGTTGGCTTCTAACAGCAACTTTGATTATCCGTTTCATTCAAAAATATTATTCAAATATTGCTATTATTTATCTTATCATTAGTGGTATTTAAAGCGTGACTAATAATTTTACATATTTGAATTTTTTTAATAAAACGAATGGTCAAAGTTGATATTAAAAATCAACACTGTCAATAATTTAAAATCAAAGTGAGTATATACTTATCTCTGGTTAACCAACATTAAGGGACGGCCAATTATTTTCATGCATGTAGCTAGTCTGTGTAGCTAAGATTATTACTTTTAAAAATTCAAGACTCTCATCAGATTGTGCAAAAGTATGCATAATCCTGAGATGTTAAAGGTTCCGATCATACCACATAATTGTAATCCCCTACTTGAAAGGAAGATGATTAATTAATTGATTAAGTTGCTGCCATGCTTTATTCTCTATGCCTATTTTTATCAACTTGCATGAAAAGGAGGTTGATTACTCTACTTTTAGTTGCTTTTTTCACAAGCAAGGAAGAAAAATATCTCTGGGTAGGCCGAGTTCAGTGGCAAACATTTGTGAAAGGGGGGTTTGATGCTCACACGAGATACATTAATTAATTTTGTTCAACATATTTGTGAAAATATCCTGTAACCAGTTGTCCGAGCGCATGGGGTATTATGAATTTTAAACAACGGATGTAATACGGATCACGGATGATTAGATGAGAGCCATGAGTTTGACTGATGGAAGAATTATTTTTGCCACGTTGTTATGGGTCTGTTTTGGTCTATGTGGCTGTTATTTTTTCCAGGCATCCTACGTGTGCGCAGCTGGATCAGGAAAGGACGTGAAGATTTAACATCCTAAAACAAGAAAGATGACAAACGTCATCGTATATTAACCACCCCATTGCAAAGATATTTCTATAGTTGTACACGTACGGCACGAGCAAGTGGTCCTCACCTCAAGACGACACATTACTCATCGTTGCCCAATGGAACTTAACAATTTACTTTGTAGTATTTGTTTGTTCCTAACCAATCCGTGACTTAAACAATGTAATTAGTCTCAAGAACTCTCTCCGATTTTAAATTATTGACATCGCTGACTTTTAACATCAATTTTGACCATTTGTCTTATTAAAAAATATATTCTAATGTATAAAATTATTAATTGTGATTTAAATTTCACTAATGATAAATCAAATAATAACAAAATTTTACACATTTAAATAAATTTTTTAAATAAAATAAATAATCAAAATTGATATTAAAAATTAACGATGTCAATATTTTAAAACCAGTGCTAGTACTTTGTTTCCTCGAGCTGCAGCCTGCACAGGTGCGTTTCTTTAATTAACTGATCTTTGAATGAGACGTTTCACTTAGTTGGCTGCACATACTTCATCCGTTCAAAATATAAGTATTTTTAAGTTTAATCGAAGTTAAATTTTTATTATTAATAATGTATAATTAATGATATTTTATTATATAAAAATTATATTTTTTGAATTTATCATGAAATAAACTTTCATAAAAATTAGTATATTTTTTATATTAAAAATTATATAATTTTTTAAATATTATTAAGTAAAAGTTAAAATAGTTTGACTTTATTCAAATCTAAAATTGTTTATATTCCAATCAATGCGATGATTGCAGGTATACCAGCCGCATGATAGTCCACCGTCGTAGAGAATTTTGATCGTGAATCCGACGACTTGGAAGCCAGCCAGCTGACGGGGCCCGCCAGCTCCCAACTGCCAAGAATGCAACATTTTGGTCGCACGACGTGGCCACCAGAGGCTCGGCGACGTGTTCGAATACGAGCCCCTGAGGAAGACTAAATTGTTTTTTTAGGAATATAGATATCAGCTTAACTCTTTTGATTAGTGACATGCCAAAAAAAAAACACTCTTTTGATTAGTGTTGGAAAAGTCCAAATCATCGTCGATCGGTCTCTCGTTCTCTCCTCTTCTCTGTTGTGTACCGCGGCCGCTGTTCAACCACAAGCAGAAGCTTATTGCCTCTCTGCGTTGTGATCCCAGATTTCGGAGCACAAATATATATAAGAACTATATATACGTATCTCCTGTGTTCTTGAGTACGCTACACGTACGGCCAGATACACAAAAGATCTACGGCTGCGTCGCTAGCTACCTTCCCGCGCTGTCATGCAACCGAACCACCCGGTGATTGATCCCTCGAAAGGAACACGATCAGTGTGAAAAGATGGAAAACGACGGCAGCGCAAGTGGACAGGAAGCCATGGGAGCCGAGTCACGAATTCGGCGTGGGCGTGGCACGTCCGCCGGGCCCGCGGCGACGGCGACGGCGACGGCGACGGCGGCGGGAGATCTCCCCTCGCTCGCCTCCTCTCCTCTCCCGCAGCGTCGAAACCGCTTCGTCCTCGACGCCCGCGGCGACGGTTAGGCGACAGACACATGGGGTGTCGGCAGAGAGCGAGAGAGAGAGAGAGAGAAAGAGGATCGGCGTCCCCGCCACGTGGCCCGCGTCGAAAGCGAAAGCGAGTGCTGCCGCTGCACGGAAGGCCGCGGCGACAGCGCCTTATCCGCTGGGCCGTTTGGACCTTTACCGGGTAAAAACGTTGGACGGAAATACCCCTCTGCGAGTTCCAGGCGTCGGTTGGCCGACCACGCGTGCCGACCGGAGCCGCGCCACGTGGGCCGGTTCTCGGGGGCGGAGACGCGGAGGACTCGTCTCCTCTGCTGGTGTGAGCGCGGCAGATCTCAAGCTTTGCATGATGTGGAGCCT
Source organism: Zoysia matrella (assembly GCA_001602295.1). Classification (NCBI taxonomy): domain Eukaryota; kingdom Viridiplantae; phylum Streptophyta; class Magnoliopsida; order Poales; family Poaceae; genus Zoysia; species Zoysia matrella. The sequence goes on along the minus strand of BCLG01005380.1, from coordinate 9,766 downwards.
ACGTGGATTATACGGCTCGGGAACATGATTTTATCTTAGATTAGAATCTCTCTTGCTCTCTCGTTGAAGTTACGCGTTCACAAACAAACCTTACTTCGCACATGCGTTGAGTAGCAGAGCATTTGCTCTACGCGCTCGGTGTGTCAGCCATGTGAGCTTGCTAAATGCTTCGATTAAGGGCACGTTTGATTATGTTTCAAATTATATAATCTAACTATAAGAATTATATAATCTCATCTCATTCCAACTAAAATTAGGTTATAGTATCTGGTAAAAGACTCTTTATTTTCTTTCCAAAATTCTAATAATCTATTTTTTTGGGAATATTTAAAGAGCAGATCACAAAATTAAAGCTAGAAAAATAGATTTTGTAATGTGGTTTTTAGACACCATCGCATTGTATTTTTATAGTCCAATTATATAATTTAACTTTATAATCTGGATTTTAATAACGTATAGTGATTAAACAGACTTAAACCACCTTGGATTCGAGGGTTAAGCACGAAATGGTACTCGATTAAGAAAGTCAAAAGACGATCCCGGTCCCCAGAAAAGTCCACTACTCACAAGACGCAGAAACTTTTTTTTCTCTCTCTTTTTTCTTTTAAAAAAGAGCTGCAAGCTTAGAACCCAAAACAGAGACACAGGGGCAGTCCAGACATTTGCACATCACCCTCGTCTGGCCCATCCCCCTCTTCTCCTTCTCCCCGCAGACAGCGAGGTTCCTCTCCCCCATCTGGCAACCTCCACGTCCCGCGCAGCACTGCAGCAGCATCCAATGCTTTCCTTCCCTCAGGAACCGCGCTCTCACTAATCATTCCTTCCGTCCGTCGCGAAGCGCCGCCAAGCCAGGGGTTCAGACTTGAGAGCCGAAAGGTGGCAGCTTGAGGAGGCGGAAGCGTAAGCAGCAGAAGCGGACGGCGCCGGGATGGACCTCGGGTCGTTCGTAACGTCGCTGCTGACGTCGTTCGTCATCTTCGTGGCGCTGGTGCTGGTGTTCACCTGGCTGTCGCGCCGCCCCGGGAACGCGCCGGTGTACTACCCGAGCCTCCTGGTGCGCGGGCTCGACCCGTGGGAGGGACGACGCCGCGGGACGCGCAGCCCCGTGGGGTGGATCCGCGACGCGCTCTCCGCGTCCGAGGAGGACGTTGTCGCCGCTGGAGGGGTCGACGCCGCCGTCTACCTCGTCTTTCTCTCCTCCGGTACGCTCACCCACTCCGTTCTTTCTTTCGATCGGTGTGGGGTTAACGGGGGTTGTTCTTCAGTTTCGGAGGCTGATTAGTGCTAGTTGTTGGTTATGATGAGCAAGTCTTACCCGCAAAAATAAAAATGATCTACAAGTCCTAGCTTTTCTAGTACAAGTATTTATTTTGGGATCTTTTGCTTCAAAGAGATGATTTTCTTAGCGAGAATGAAGGATTAATTTTCTTTTTAGATTTTCTATCTCATTTTAAATTTCCTTTTGTGACCTTTGTCTTATGATAGGTGCTCCAGTACCGAAATTTTCTGTTTCAGAGATGCTGGTGCTTTCCCCACTTGTAAAGGATTTTCTTGTAAAAAAGTAGATATTTGGATCCGAATGTTGCTTGCAAGTAAAGGTGTATCATCCTTGAAAGTTTTATTGCCTGCAGTAATAATGGACAAATGGTAGTGACACTTGAATAAAGTCAGAAATAGAGGGTGCGTTTCTGGTTGTAGTCTGGTCGAATGTAAAATTTGGGATGGGTTTTAGCAATTAGCTTCTATATTTGACTCTTATGGTTCTGTGTTCCAGTCCTGGCGATATTGGTACTCTCTGGGATGGTGTTGCTTCCAGTTCTCCTCCCAGTTGCTGGAACTGACCATGCCCTGGAAATGAATTCTGGCCAGAATAAGTCAGCTCAGGGGAATTTTTCGCAGATTGAAAGACTTGCATTGGGCAACGTTCAGGTATCTAGTGTTTCCTCATTTGTCTGTTGCCGTGAACAACAACAAGTTGGTCCCATGTGAGATTGGCCTTTCATCAAATCACATCTGAAACATATTGTTCAAATTTAACCATGATCCAGACTGTTAACCACTAGGATCATGAGCATTTATGTCACCAATAAGCACTATCGAATGCATTGTTAGTCAAAACACCATAATTTCTGTCCTTTTTATGTGTGCCGGACCATAATTACTCTCTTAGCAGCAGCTCCTTGTTACTTACTCTTCTATGAAGCCCATCATTTTTAAAGTTTCTAGTAGAGGTGAATTATAGCTAGTTTTCATCTTATTAGCACTCCCACGGTCGCACCCATGTGGTTTAAAAGAAAGTTACAGCTTGATTGCCGACTGGCTGCATCAACTTTTTTTTTATTTTATCTTTTCTCAAACTAACATACTAATATCTAGAACTTAAAGAATCGTTTGAAACTTGATGGAATATAATGGAACGTTAATAAAGGTAGCACCTAGTGGTTGTATTTGCTATTAAACATTGGCTTCTGATTGATTGCTCTGGTTGAGGCTATAATTAGGCATCCTGAATGTTAAATATTCTACTGATAACTGTGTTTCCAAAAAAAAAAATACTGACAACTGACCTCTCCATGTTTTGACACTCTGCAGAAAAAAAGTACGAGGCTCTGGGCATTTCTGTTGGCAGTCTATTGGGTTTCCTTTGTGACCTATTTCATTCTATGGAAATCCTACAAACATGTCTCAAATTTGAGGGCTACTGCAAGATCAACTCCAGATATTAAACCAGAGGAGTTTGCAGTGTTGGTGAGGGATATTCCCAAACCCTCTGCGGATGAAACTATAAAGGACTCTGTGGACTCATATTTCCGAGCACTTCACCCTGACACCTTCTATAGGTCTATGGTAGTGACAGACCACAAAAAGGTGTTTCCTCTCTTTGATATTTCCCCTTCCCCTTTGCTCTATTTGTTACTGCTTGAGACACATGAAAAAGATTTTGTATAAAAATACCCAAACAGAAAGGGGAAGAAGGTTTTTTTCTGCTCTAATCACATTGCATTGCATTGTAGGCAGATAAAATTTACCAAGAGATTGAAGACCACAAAAGAAAAATTGCCCGTGCTGAAGTTGTCTACGCAGCATCAAAAACTTCAAGCAAACCTGAGGGCACTAGGCCTACTCATAGGACTGGATTTCTTGGCCTTATTGGTACAAAGGTTGACACCATTGAGTATTGTAATGAAAAGATTAAGGAATTGGTGCCTGAACTGGAGGCAGAGCAGAAGGCTACCCTTCGTGAGAAACAGAAACCTGCTGCCATTGTCTTCTTCAATAGCAGAGCCGCTGCAGCTTCTGCATCTCAGACTCTCCATGCTCAGGTGTTTGATAAATGGGTAGTTATGGAAGCTCCTGAACCACGTGATATAATATGGCCCAATCTTCCAAGGAAAATATATGAAAGGCAAATCAGACAAGCTGTGGTCCATTTCATCGTCTTTCTCATAGTCGTTTTTTATACAATACCTATTAGTGCCATCGCTGCTGTTACAACGCTGGATGAACTGAGGGAGAAGCTGCCTTTTCTGAAGGTGATTGTGGATCGAAAAGAAGTAAAGACTGTCTTAGAGGCTTACCTGCCCCAACTAGCACTTATTGTGTTCCTTGCATTGCTGCCTAGTCTTCTACTGTTTCTCTCAAAGTCTGAGGGAATTCCTACGAAGAGCCATGCAGTCAGGGCAGCATCAGGAAAATACTTCTACTTCATTGTTTTCAATGTCTTCCTTGGCTATACAATTGGAAGCACATTGTTCAGATCATTGACAACCGTTCTCAATAACCCGCCTGAGATTGTGGGTATGCTTGCACGGAGCCTACCAGGAAGTGCAACTTTCTTCCTCACATTTGTTGCACTGAAGTAATTTTCTTGTGTCCCACTTGTGAAGTTACCCATATTCCAACTTCCAATCTGTTACTTTTCCTAGTTTTGTGGAAACTACAGGCTATAACTGTTTTATTGTTGATCTTGGCAGATTCTTTGTTGGCTACGGGCTTGAGCTGTCTCGCTTGGTTCCTTTCATCATTTTCCAGTTGAAAAGAAAGTACTTGTGCAAGACCGAGGATGAAGTGAAAGCAGCGTGGGCTCCAGGAGACCTAAGCTATAACACCAGAGTTCCAAATGACATGCTCATCGCAACTGTTGTGCTGTGCTACTCAGTCATTGCACCTTTGATTATTCCTTTTGGTGTTGCATACTTTGCTCTTGGATGGCTTGTGGCCAAAAATCAGGTGAGCTTGGCGTCATATGCTTCAAACAGAAGTTTAACGTATTGGGTTGAAAAAATGATCGTGATATTTCACATATTGATTCGTTTCTTCCCTGATGAACATGACGGATTTACCCTACCTCTCTTCCAACGCAGGTTCTGAGAGTTTACGTTCCGAGCTACGAGAGCAACGGGCGAATGTGGCCGCACATGCACACTCGGATCATCGCAGCGCTGGTGGTTTACCAAATCACCATGATCGGCGTCATCCCGCTGAAAGAGTTCTACTACGCGCCGATCGTGGTGCCTCTCCTCCCGGCGAGCCTCATCTTCGCCTACGTCTGCCACATGCGCTTCTACCCGGCGTTCACCAAGACGCCTCTGGAGGTCGCGCGGCACGAGCTGAAGGAGAGACCCAACATGGAGGCCGTCTACAGCGCGTACATCCCGCCCTGCCTGAAGCCCGACAAGCTCGAGGACCTCGACGTGTTTGAAGACGCGCAGTCGCACACCACGTCCAGAGCTCCGTCCATTTAGCCGCGTCCGTCAGGAAGCGGTGAAGATGGTCTGTCTGGACTGGACTGCCCTTGTTAAATTTACGCCGCGTTGAGTATGAGTTAATTCCGCGTGAACATTCGTGCGTTGGATGTTGGATAGGACACTTTTGACGTGAAATGTACATGCATGCATACGGGTCGATTGCCAGCTGAACTGAACTCGTGTGGTTGCAGTGTTTAGGTAGCTTATGTGGATGTTTGCGCTGTTTAGTTTCTGGTCGTTGTAAGCCATGGTTGTGTGGTTAATGTAGAGCTGCAGACTATCTGCCCTGTTGCTGCGTGGTAGTAGTAAATCTTTGGCTGGTTTGTGGATTCTCTGTAACCAAGTTTAACAGAAATTTACTCCTGTGTCACTACTGTTTATGTTGTTCTTGTTGGTTTCACGTGTGTTCAAATTTGAGAGGCTGATGAAGCTTTTGTTTTGGCTGACTTTCGTGGTGTAATTAAACAAAGTTTCCCAGGAAGCACCGACATTCAATTACAGAACACTAGTTTTGTGCTTTTGTTCCCCGTCAGACAAGAATTCTTAGCTTTTATTTTTACTGTGGACTGTTCATGGAAACCCCCTTCATCAGGCTGGCATCAGTGTTTGAAAAGGAAAAGGTTCTTCCCTCAATAGAAATATACGAGGAAATTTGTTTCTCATCAAGCTCACATGCCCCATATACAGCAGGGGAAAAGAACAAGAATTTGCAAGGGCCAATAGGACGCACCCCGTCTCGGCCAATAGGAAATTTGGGATCGCAGCGTGCCCGTGCAGACAGACGTGTCACCGGCCCGGAGGTTTCGAGAGGACTCGAGAACTGTCCCTCAAAAAGCAGATCTCGATCCCAGCCGTCGGTTGCCTGCCGGATCCGGCCGTACACAGTACTCCTGGCAAGTGGGGACCACCGTTCTAGAACGCGCGAAAGGGCACCCTCGCCCGGAAAGCTCCCGCACTGACGGCTCATAAGTAACGGAGCCTTCCGCAGCTCCCGCGACCCGTCCGCACCGAAGTTTTCTCCTCTTCTCAGTTCTCGTCTCATGATTTTCCGTCCCTTTCTCTCCTCTTCTCGTGTTTCGAGCCTCTTTTGTTGGCTGGTACTTGGTTTGCTTCGTGCTTTTGTTCGCCGTAATAAGCCGAGGGGAGGAAGAAGATTACTGTGATGATGAGTAAGATTTATCATGACCAGATGACACTCATGTGTCGTGCTGATTGCTGTAATCCAGATCTGAGTCTAACATCCTTTCCTGGTTTAGGCTTCTTTTGAAACGTAAGATTTTTATATAAATTGTGTAAAAATTTCACAAAATTAGTTCAATTTCACCGAAAAAACGTAAGAGTAAAAAAATTTTCTCTAATTCAAAGTAAGCCTTAATTTATCTGTTCTCCTGTGTGTTCCTACTTCCTTCTGCCTGTGCTCTTGCTTTTGCCGTCTTGTTTTAGTACTTGTGAAGAATTTTCAGTGACCTTCCTCTTCGTATCGCTGACTAGTTTAAATTTGAACTAACTGGTGATTTAACAGTTTCAAAACAGTTTTGCCTGTAATCAGCGGTTTTTAGTGAGGAGGATGACGAGCACACTGACGCCCAGTCAGACGATCCGTTTTTGCGTTCGGATCACCCTGGTGACTGTCATTCCAATTCTGACTCCTCATTTCCTCCTCTCTTTTTTTTTTTTTTTTGGAATGACTCCTCACTTTCTGATTACTACGATTTTGTCAATCTTCTTGACTCCTCCATTTTGTTGCACGTCGTTTTTGTTTGTTGATTTCATTTATTCGTAGTGCTGGTGACACTCTGCTGTTATGCACCCAGTGTTGCTGCCGAGTCTTTTCTCTAAGTAGAAATAATGTATTTTAAAAATTTATCATTAAACTCACAAATTATAAATATAAATAATTTTATATGTCATTTATAATAAAATTATAGATAATATTTAAAGTCTCTTTCGCCAGACAAGTGGAACAAAAAAGAAAGAACGGGAAAGCTATACTCCAGTTCGAACAAGACGCACGCACGATGCACATGTCACATCGTTCCCAGGCTCCCAGCTGACGGTGTGGATCGCCTAACCGATGATCTGGTCGAGCGCGCCGATGCTCTTGGCTCTTGAGCCCGAGCACGACGCCGACGCCGAGGACGTGGCCGACGGAGCCGCAGCCCGCAGGCCAGCGTGTCGGTGAGCGTGAACCCGGAGGGGTCGCCGGTCTGCAGGCTGGAATCGCGCCCCTCCCGCTTCAGCCCCGCCGTGCCGTCGCGTTCCGGTTCGCCGACGGCGCCAGGCCGAACCGTCCGGCCACCAGCATCGGCATCGTCGTCGCGACCATGATCTACGCGCACCACTTATTTAAGTGCACATACGTCATCAGTAAAAAAAAGGTTATTTTGCTCAGTACCATCACAAAGTTTTTAGAGTTGCAAAATACTTCGCAAAGAATTAGAACAGCAGAATAGCATTTTAAAGCAAATTGACTTGCTAAATATTAATGAATATTAATGTCGTTATCTTTGCCGCTTATGGAACATTAAAAGTCTTATTTACCCTTGAAAAAACTGAGGTTATGAAGCCAGCCGGATCTATTTTTGATCAAAAAGAACACCTGCCTATGTTTATGCTGTAATGCTCTTTGTAGTTTTTTTAATGGCCATATTGCCTATGTATAAATTGGCAGAAAATCAAATAGTAGTACTTAACATGAGCATTAAACAATGGTAGAACGAGCCAACTGGCTAAAGCGTCTATACATAGATAGTGTCAGAATCTGCAGTGCTCAAGGGTACAGGAGCGTTACTTAAAAAGGTGATTGTTGTTCTTACTATATACTACCAATAAAGGAGATATGCACAGAAGAGGTTATTTCTAATAATTTGTCAAGGAAGTAGTGAAGAGCATTTTAATCATTTTTGGAAAATTTCTCTCTCCAAATTCCACTTTCTATCGTTTTAACAAAAAAGATAACGGCAATAGTGTTTTACAAATCAAATGATTTTATAATGGTACTGTGATATTTCAATTTTTTTGCAATAGTATTTTACAACTCCGAAGGCTTTGTCATGGTACTAAGCAAATTGACTAATATAGTTATTTTAATAATTATAATTTAGGTATAGATTAATTAAGTTAATATAGTTATATATAAAATATATTTATACATTTTTTATTAGATATATAAAGGACATATTTAGATGTTAAATTTTTGTTGTAGAGAAGTGAGTTGAACAGTGTGTTATAAATTAAAAAAATAAAATTATAACATAATGATATAGAATTTATTTTTATCTTTTACTTTATGAATTTGAGATAGTGAGTTTGTAAAAGTTGTGAAATGTTAAATTTTAAACTAAATAGTTTACTATGTACTCCCTCTTTTGTTTCAAACTTCTTCGACTAAATTAAGGAAATGATTAATTTACCCTTCTAACCTCGCAAACGAGGAAAAGCTATAAAAACAGAGGATAGTTTCTGTCCCTGCCTCGGGTGGTGTTATGTTGACTAGTAAAGCGGCATGCAAGGACAGAGATGGAAGACGAAAACTGATTCGACTTGCAACGACAACAAATAAAATGTTTTCTGATCTGTACTTCAGCGACAACAAAAAGGAAACGAAAGAAGTAGATTTCAATTTCCTTCAAAATAAAAAGATCCAAACGGTTAAAAAAAAATCACTATGCGTAGTAAGCAAAGGCTCTTCTCACGGGGAAAAATTGGATTTGCTGGCTGGTGGCTGAGCCGGTGTAGTCGCACCGGATGCCCCGCACCCTCTTCCGGCCGAACCTCATCGACGAGCAGGCGGACCTGGCGAGGCGGGGCCACCGCGGAGCCCGTGGCGTGGAGATGCGGCGCGGCGGCCCTGGCCCACTAGAAAGATATTGGCGCGTCACATGTTAATCACATAAATTTATAACTATTTGTATTACAGTCACATAAAACTATAATTTTTATAATGTATTTCAAAAAACAACAAATACTTTGATTTTATGTATAAAAAATATATTTTTTATTGTATGATTTTACATGTCAATCACACAATGCTATATGAACGAGTCTTATATATCATCGAACATATACTTAAAAAGTTATAGTTTTCTGAAATAAATAAAAAAAATTGTAATTTTGTGTTATAATGGTGTAAATAATTGTAAGTTTGTGAAGTTTACTCTTTCAGGATTTGTGCATAGGGACTGAGGAGTCGTGGAGTGGAGCCACATGGCGAGCTTATGGGCCTGCAGCGGTCAGCAATGGATGGGGTCCGGATCCTTGTCGCCGACGTGGTGTGCCACATTGGAAGAGATCAGATTCAGCTCCGTCCTGTATTTTGCGACTGATGTAGTCCTTCTTCTAGTGTAAAAAGGAAATTGTTTTGAGAAATATTTTGATTAAATATTAAAAATATAAATTATAATTTTTTTAAAGTTTATAAATATGAAAATCATAAGATTATTTTTTTAGAAAAAAAACTTTCATAAAAATGTAGTACATACATACGCCACTTTTAATAAAATATTTTTATAGAAAATAGGAGACAAAGATTTTTTTTACACTGAAGGGAGATGTTCTGTCTTCTGTGTGTAAAGTGTGCGTGGACTAAAAAGTGAACGGAGCAGTAAAAATACTAACACAAACAGTTAGTACTGTAATGTTATTTATTCTTTTTGTTCTTAAATTAACATTTTTTTTAAAAAATAAATGGGCCGGGCCGCCTGTTTAGCCATCCGAGTTGCGAAGTCCAGCGACGGGCTGCATTCGCAAAAAGGGTAGGTATCACAGCGTCTGGACAAAGGTGCCCGGCCTGCCAGAGATGGGCTGGATTCGCAGACGGTAAGCCTGCTCGAAGCGGTCGGGGATCACACTGGCCGACACTGGACAAAGAAGCTCTCTTCCTCTGCCATCGAAACGGAGCAAGCAACGGCGGCGGCGGGTGCCTTCGTCTGTTTCGGCGAGCGCGCAAGTACGGCGGGAGGTGGAGCAATCTGCTTCCGGCTGCCGGCGTCGCTGGGCGACTCAGCTGGGAGGGGGGG
>BCLG01005379.1:8614-19015 GCA_001602295.1 Zoysia matrella | reverse complement strand
TGACGGGCGACGCGGCTTCGGGAATGGCCCGACGGGGCGCGGCGATGAGGCGCGGAAGAGGACGACGCGTGGAGTCAGGCGACGGGGCGGTTGACCAGCGGGGTCGCGGCAGGCAACACCGGGATCGAGGTAGCGCGCATGGGGGCGACAGAGAGTGGTTCTGGAAAACTGGGGAAGGCGAAGAGGAAAATGGGGAGGTGAGGGAGAAGATAAGGATGAGAGGGGGGTATTTATAGGAGAGGGTTAATTAAAGATTAGAGCTAATAATTAATCTCAACCCAAAAGAAAGTCCGCGGGCCTAATTATTCCGGCGTCTGAAAAAATTAAAAGAAAATTTTGGAGTCAATCGAAATTAATTTTCGGGACAACTGGCACTTCGATTAATTTGAGAAATCTAGGATGTTACATCTGATACAGAGGTCTATCATTAAAATAGTCATAATTTTTTTCTACTCCAAATTAGATATATAAGTACTTTTAGGATATTTACAAAAAAACTTCTCAACCTCTGATGATCTTAAATTCAACATTTTCAATATTGCGCTTCGAAGCACAAATTTTACAGAAATTTAAGATTTACTCTAGGTCACATCTTTCATCAAATCGATCTAAAACTTGGTCGTGTACCATCTTTTATGCTTCTAGTTCAGGAAAAATATCCTAAAAATAAAATAAAAATAATTGAACATCAAAGAGCCAGAAATTAACCTTTGTTAATTTTACATGTGCTAAATGATTTGCTGATTTCTGTAGCTTTATCTTTTGTGTTGTTGCTGCCGTTTGATATCTTCATTCAACAACTAGAACATAATGCTTAGAACATTTATTCAATATTACTACTACCTACCGTCCCAGTAGAAGTTTATTTCTAACTTTTGTTGGCTGACGCTTAGACCAATAATTTTTATAAATTCTGTTAAATTTAAAAACTAGTATTTGTACTTTTAAATTCATTAAAAGAAATACTTTCATAATATTATAGTTTATTTTATTAAAATTAATTAAATTTATTCAAATCATTGGTTAAAGTTGTAGTCTACAAAAGCTAAAAATAAGCTTTTATTGGGACGGAGGGAGTATTTGTTATAGAATTGTGTTTTACTTGTAAATTGCCTGCTCTCCAAGCTTCAAATATTCACGTCTATTCAGCACTGTATTCATTTTTGCAATTGCTACACCACTAATTTCAGATTTCTTCTGCTATTGGTTGCAGCATTATTTGCTTTGCTTTGGTAAGAACCTTGCAAGAGCTCGGTAAGACGTTTTTTTTGGAATTTTCACCACCCATCCAACTTTAATTGTAGAAATAATATTTTTTTATTGTCTATGTGCTATTTTTCTAACCGTGTGACAGGAAGAAAAAGAGGTGAATACAATTTTGGATGCACCTAATATTTTACAGGAAATTGAGATCAACCAAGAAGATAAAAATGATACAAACGTGGAGAAAAAAGAGATACACAATGTTTCATGCATAGCTCAAAATGAGACTGATCACAATATATCAAAAGGTATTGCTGAAGTGAGAAAAAATTTATTAAACATAAATTTACAAAAGGTGATAATATTTTGGAAAATTTGTCTGTGGGACACCATCTATTGGTAGCTTTGCCTAGGTTACACTGCCCGTCTTGATTTTGTCCTGAAGATACTGTAAAATTATGTTTTTTACTGTATCATATTATGTTAATTATTTAAATCTTTTTAAAATTAGAGATAAGATAGAAAGAAGAGGAAAACTTGTGAGTGCCCTTTTAACTTGAGACTTGCATCATCTCGTGTGATCATTATCTTAATTCTCATCATCTATCTTGTTAAATGTGCATGATTGATCGGCTGTGGCGAGATTCAGGATGAAGATTTAAATTGATACGAACATAACAGGGGATCTGAAGAAAAGAGAAGTGCTCAGGTTTAAGAGTATTTCACGCATTTTCCTCTTATATCTCTCATTACGGCTGCTAAAAAGTTTAAGTACAAAACGTAGTGTGCTATGGACAAAAAAATTGTTTTAATGTCCTCTGGACAAAATCAAGACACACGGTGTGGTACAAACCAAACGGCACAACTACGATGTCATGTAGACAAATCTATTCTAATATTTTAGTCGTGCTAATTTTTTTTTTTCTATTCTACCACATTTTATCCATTAATTTTTATCTATGTTTGATTTGGCCACTAGTTCTTCTGATAATGAGGCGTTGTGTGCTACCATTTTTCTTTTTTTTCAATGAGGATTGCTTCCTTCTTTTCCACCATACAAAACATCCTAATTACAATATCTCAATCACTTATTACTAGTTTCCAGACGTCCATGATACGACCATAAAAGAAAGCTGCATCTTCTACTTGATCTCTCCAGTATTACCATCAACTCTGGGACCTACGAATAAGCGGCAGGGGAAAGAGAACGAGAACCACATTTTTGTCGTGCACACAAACTCCATGAGCATTGCACGGTTTAAAATCAAACTAATAGTTCTATTACAACTCCAAATATTCCAAATGAGATCTCAACTAAAACGAACAAAAAGTACAATTATTGTATGTTTCCACTCTTAAGCTAGGAATAATAGGAAAAAAAGTTTACTTATGAATTTCTTACCTAGGATCATACAGTAACGATCATATTTATCTGCTAAGTTTCTAGAAACAGAACTGAGATATATGCAAAGAAATGAATAAAAAAACAGCTAGTGGATGTATCTCAAGTATCTCGTCATGAAGTCATCGATCATCATCTTGTACGCCCTCTCGGTGGGGTGGTAGCTGTCCCAGAAAACATACTTCCCGGGGTCCTCGCACAGCCGGCTGGCGATGTTGCAGAGCGGCCCCGCCGCGAGGCCGATGAAGCCGCAGCACGCGTCCTTGCCGTTCTTGAAGCCGAGAGCCTCGTAACGCTGCACCAGATCGGCTAGGATGGAGTACATGTCGACGAAGAAGACGTTGATGCCACGGTTCCTGTCGGCCAGCCGGCTCAGCTCAACGCTCAGCTTCCGGTTATTGTATGCTTCCACTCTTAAGCTAGGAATAATAGGAAAAAAAAGTTTACTTATGAATTTCTTACCTAGGATCATACCATAACGATCATATCTGCTAAGCACTACCGGAATGCCTCTGTTTGCCGAGTGCCAAGAGCACTCGGCAAAAGGCCAAAAACACTCGGCAAAGTGTTTGCCGAGTGCCACCCACGGCATAGGCTACTCGGCCTACCTTTTGACAGCAAAGAGCTGTTTGTCGAGTGTTTTCTGTCGGGCACTCAGCAAACTTTTTACCGAGTGCTCTTTAGACCCTCGACAAAAAAAAGTAGACCGAACGGACAGAAAACAGTGACGGAGACTTTGCCGAGTGACTGCATGCGACACTCGGCAAACTCTTTTTGTTTGCCGAGTGCCAGGCTTACGACACTCGGCAAAGACTTAATGTTTGCCGAGTGCCAGACCCGCGACACTCGGCAAAGATTTAACTTTTGCCTAGTGTCTGAGTAAAAACACTCGGCAAAACCAGTGTTTTTACCCAGACACTCGGCAAAACCTAGAGCACTCGGCATAATATGTTTTCAAAATGTTAAAATCAGCTTAAATCACACATATATCACATCACAGACAGTTTATATAAACTACAAATATATAGATCACATCACAGGCAATTTATATAGCCAAAAAACACTTAAATCACATCACAGACAGTTTATATAAACAAGTCTCAAACAAAATACAACAAACATCTATCATATTAGTTCGCTTCACACATATATAGTCCAATAGTTTCACACACAGATCAACTACGAGGCCACTGCGGCGTATGAGGCGATTGATTCGATGGCGCATGATTGGATGTCGCCGATTGATTCTGTACAAAGGAGAAAAGATTGCATATGTTAGACAAGATTTAAAGTAGAAACAAACAACTTAAAATATTCATACTCACAGGAGTAGTTGCAGGAGGAGGTGGAGGAGGAATTAGCTCCGGTGGCAGAGGTTGACCTATCCTCTCGCTAAGACTTTGCATCCACTGAAACATATGCTCCATTCTCTGCCGCTCGGACTCTTGCCTCTGCCGATCGGCTTCCATCCTCGCCGCCATCTCCTCCCTTAGCCGCCTCTCTTCTGCCAGCTCGGCCTACAATATTTCACCTCAATATTACAATACAAAGCAAAGGTATGTAAAAATCAAAGAACAACGAATAAAGCATAAGTAACCTGGAGTGCCTCCATCCGGGACTGTGCAGTGGCTGGTCGTGGGCGTATGGCCGGGCTTGAACTCGTGCTCCTAGCTCGAATCTGAGAGAGAGTGGGAGTGGTGGCCGTGTCGAGTGTGCTGTCGCCAATCCAGTACCGCCCGTGCTTCTTGCCTCCTCCTACCCTCATGACGACTTCTCCATCAAGGTCCTGGGTGCTCGGATCGTACTCTTGCCCATGGACCTCTCTTGCCATCTCAGTGTACTCACTGAGGCGGCTGTGGACGGTCGCATTTCTGTACGCCGAGGGCGGGTCCTCCGGTTTGTACTCGACGTCGGATGTCGCTTTGCCCTTGTGGGCCAAAGCCCATGCCTTGAACTGGGAGCAAGGCTGGCCACCATGTGACGAGGACTGCGAAAAAATAGCAAGATGAGTAGAAATTATGCAGAATTGAGCGTTATAATAAAGAAATGAATTCGTATACCCATCTAGCCACGTATTCGTCGAGGCTTAGGTTGCCTTGATGGTGTGGTGCACTTGGCATCATCAAACGACGCTCCCGGCAAGCATTGTGCGTCTCCTCCCACTCGGCGGCGCACCACTTATTCACCATCTCTTCCCAACACTAGATATGCTGGGCGCACCAGCACGGAGGCACCTACATGTCATTAAGTATATGACATATAAGAAGATCAAATTAAGCGTACTAAATCTCAGAAGAATGCAGTATTAATGTTTTATATTTACCTGCAGGTATTCTTCCTGGGTCGTCGTCATAGTTCTTACTTGAGTTTTGGTGATCTTCGTGTCAAGGTACGTAGCATGGTATGTTACAATGGCCTGGATGCGAGCCTCGTAATGCATGTCCTTGACGAGCTTGACACAGGCCTTGTGAGCCACAGCAGCCGCCTTAGCCTCGTATCTGTCCTGGCATTTGAAGAAATCCTGCATATAGACGCGATGTATCCGGTCATTATTTAGCAATGTCAAATAAAAACTAAATGTAGTGCAAGGAATACTTACCCACAGCTCAACCGTCACCCGCTCCGCCTTGTTGCAAAAGACCCTGCCATCCTGATCTAGTACATCGAGAAAGGCGATGTAGTGGTCCCATGTGTAGGCCGGCTCATACCCTCCGCCATACGCAACCGGGCCCGGAAAGTGTAGCCTGCACAAAAGACCAAGGATGCCATTGACATGGCGTTTATGATCACCTGCAGCCACAAGCATCCAACCTCTGCCCAAGTGATTAAGATAAATCATTAGTTTCTATTGTGATTTTCAACATATCAAATGAAAAATAAATGACAACTTATTAAGTAACTTACCTAGCACCAATGGGCCGAATCAGCGGGCATCTCTCACGAGGTATCGGTCGGGTCGGGAGGGTAGAGGGACCTCGCAACCAGACACCCGACGTTCCAGAGGAAGCTGAACCCAATGTCGCCTCCTCCTACTCCTCCTGCTCGTCATCCTACTCCTGCTCCTCCTGCTCCTCATCTTGCTCCTGCTCCTCCTGCTCCTCATCCTGCTCGTGCTCCTCTTCCTACTCCTCCTCGGGCGACGACGGAGGTACAGGCGACGGTGGAGCTACAGGTGCCTTGCCTCTCCCTCGACCTCTGCCTCCACCCTTTTCTTGACCCTTGCTGGACCCCTCAGCTGCACCAGAACCTCTTTTGTACAACGATTTTACCTTTCTGAAACCGCCCACCATCTTTGCCCAGTCACCTGCAATAAGAAAGAGTAAACCAATCAGCACAGATAAACAAAATGTATTTAGAATGAGATGCAAAAAAGAAAATTAAAAAATGAACTAGTATTAAAAAATGAAAATTAATTATTAGTACGGATCATACATGTATAAAAAATAATCATCATGATCGGGATTAGCTGAATCATAAGTCTCAGCATCACTATCACCAATGTCAATATAATCGTGCCCGTGCTTCGAAAGAGGAATGGTATCATCACTGTCATTGCCTAAATGTCGCTTAAGTAATTCTAAGTCCTTCACATTATGAACCTCGTCTCCAACGTCCTCGTCGATAGCCCTTTCATTGTCTACTTCCATTCCGATCGCTTCGGTTAGGTCTATCTCAAAAGTACCTTCTAGCCCATTTTCTTGAAAGAACTCTCTGTCATATGTGTTGTAATCTTCATTGTTTAAGACCGGTAATTTACCGTGTGGAGATACCTTGTACACAACATCCCAACCTTTAAAACGGTCGTCGGTTTGGCACGGGTAAGAGAGATAATAAACTTGTGTGGCCTATTGAGCCACAATATAGACATCGTCTCCTGGTAAGACGGATGATTGTCAAATTTCGACTAACCCAAGATTAGGGTTCCGTCTCACTACTGCAGGATCAAACCAATGGCATTTGAATATGACAGGATTAAGAGGTTTGCAACCAAGAAACGTGAGTTCATATATTTCTTCAATTCTTCCATAATACTCGACCCCATCAAGGCCTTGCGTAAAAACTCCAGCATTTGTCGTTCTTCGATTGGACCGACTATGCTCATGTTTTGTTGTGTGAAAGCGATATCCATTCACGTCATAACCGGTAAATGACCTGACCCTACAGCCACAGTCGTCGACGACCTGTCTCAACTCGGCACTCATAGACGCATCGGTTTGGCCCTACGAGATAAATCAAGATAATTCGTTGTATTATTTACACATACGAGCAACTTGTAATGTCAAACTAAGTACAAGGTAAATTGGACAGTACCTTATGTTTGAACCAAGACATGAAATCAGGCATTCCATTTCCCGCACCCTATCTAAGAAGTGTCTCAGCTTCATGCGGGGTAGCTTCCCTTGATTCACGCCAGAATTGATGATGAAATTCCTGCATGTACGGCTCCACTTCGGAAAGGTTGGTCAACACATATACCATAATATTGCACCACTCTTCATGTTTAAAGGTCTTATGGGTCGCTTCACTTGCACTTCTGAGTTGCCCTCGAAAAATACTGAGGTTTGATTCGTCTTCGCTCGCATTGTAACGAGCGTTGGGTTATGCACGCTAGGAAGGTTGTCACAATAGTATTTTGTTGTGAAGTTTGACACCTCCTCCAGAATGTATGCCTCTGCGATGGAAGCTTCAATTTTGCATTTATTTTTATATTTAGTTCGAAGAACCTTTTGACATCTTTCAATTGAATAGCACCAACGGCCCTGCACAGGCCCCCCATTCGTGCCTCATACGGGAGGTGCAAAATCAAATGCTGCATCGGATTGAAAAAGCCGGGTGGAAAGGTCTTCTCCAACTTACAGAGCAACATAGGTGCCATTCTCTCTATGTCTGCAATCACGGTCCGAGATAACTCCTTAGCACAAAGCTGACGGAAGAAATTGCTCAACTCTGCCAGCACTAGCCAGACGTGCTCAGGGACATAGCCTCGAACCATCACCGGAAGAAGCCGCTCAAGCCATATGTGGTAGTCATGACTCTTTAGCCCATTGATTCGCATAGTAGATAAGTTCACTCCCCTCATCATATTCGATGCATTCCCATCAGAGAATATTAAAGTTTGGAACCATTCTAGTACTTTCCTCTTTTGTGGCCTCTTCAGGACGAATTCGGCCTTAGGCTTGCTCCATGACTTGCCGCCTTTAGGAGGCACCATTTCTTGCTTTGGTCTATCGCATAACATTGCCAGATTCAATCTTGCCTTAACGTTGCCCTTTGTCTTTTTAGGAATGTCCATGATTGTTGCCTAAAGGGCCTCGGCAACATTCTTTTCAGTGTGCATTACATCAATATTATGTGGAAGTAGAAGGTCATCAAAGTAGGAGAGCCTCCACAAGCCCGACTTCTGAGTCCAGGCATGTTGCTCACCATATCCCACAAAACCACCTTCTTGTGCACTAATCTCGAGAGCATCTATTTGAGCACGAAGTGCGGCACCTGTCATCATCTGCGGTGCAGGCTCTGTAACTACGACACCTTTCGTAAAGTTCTTGATGTCTCGTCTAAATGGATGGTCAAGAGGGAGGAATTGTCGATGTTTGTCGAACGAAGAATACTTGCCACCCTTCTTTTACCAAATGAACTGCAGAGCTGCCTTGCATACTCTGGGCATGAGAACTTCCCGTGAACACACCAACCGCAGAATATCCCATACACCGGAAAGTCATGCAGGGAGTAGTGGTACCAAACATGCATTTTAAAGTTTCTCTTTGTAGCTCGGTCATACGTCCAGACCCCTTCCTCCCAAGCATGGAGCAAATCATCAATCACATGCTCCATGAACACACTCATTTTATCCCTCGGGTGTTCAGAAATTATCAACGACAAGAATATGTTCTGTCGTTGGAAGAGGACGCCCGGAGGTAAATTGAGAGAGATGACGAACACGGGCCAACAAGTATATGGGGCAGCCATCATTCCATAAGGATTGAACCCATCTGTTGCCAGCGCAATACGTACATTTCGAGCCTCTAAAGCTTTGTCGCGATGAATCACATCAAAATGGGTCCATGCTTCACCATCAGAAGGATGTACTAGCTTCTCAGAATTGTATCGACGTCCATTTTTATGCCACGTCATCTGTTTCGCAGATTCCTCGGTCATGTATAGCCGTTGGATCCTCCATATGAACGGAAGGTACCGCAAGATTTTTACGGGTACCGCGAGCTGCCTCTTATGACCATCACCAGAGTCTACTTCTAGGAACCTAGAGGATCCACACTTTGCACAGTACTTTGCTTCCGCGTGTTCTTTCCTAAATAAGATGCAGCCCTTCGGACAAACATGTATCTGCTCATATGGCATCTTAAGTGCACGAAGGATTTTCCGTGCCTCATACATGTTATTTAGCAGAATGTGATCTTCAGGAAGCATGCTGCCAAAAACTGTCAACATAACATCGAACGCGTCTCGACTCAGGCTAAAATAGGACTTTACGGCCATTAGGCGTCCAATGGCATCCAGTTGAGAAACCTTTGTCCGACCGTGAAGGGGTTTCTGTGCCGCAGTCAACATGTTGTAATACGCCTTTGCGGTTGCCTCTGGCTCCTCCTCCCTACCTCCTTCAGCGAAGTGTGCTTCATGATAGTCATTTAACATGTCTTCTACCCCGCCATCAGCATCATAATCCTCGACACGTTGTCTCACGACCTCGTCTCTCATACGATCGGCTTCACCATGGTAGATCCACCTGGTGTAATCTACCGTAAATCCATTCTTGCAAAGATGTTTACCCATGACCACCTTTGTTTGTCGACGCATGTTAGCACATCTGCTGCAAGGACACCAAGTGACAGGCGCTCCTTTAACCTTGGAAAATACTAGTTCTAGGAGAGCATTGGTCTTTTCAATCCATTCATCGGTCAACGAACCCTGACTTGAGCGTCCCGTGTACATCCACGCACGGTCGTCCATCCTCAAACATATCAGCGAGTGATATAAAAATCAATTGCATCTACACGATGATTATACTATCTAATAGGTGAAGATAGGTCCTAATCCCACCCGAGGATGCGTAGATAAGGTTAGTTTCCATGATCTACTTCTATCCGAGACAGAATTTCGGCAGCACCTCCCTACTGTGACCAGAATACACGTCCTGCAAGGGAGATTGTGTATCCGGTCACAACAGAGAGGTGATGCTGAAACTCTGTCTCGAATAGGAGTAGACCATGGAAACTAACCCCATCTACGCATCCTCGAGCTGTCCAAAAAACGTGGACAATTCGAAACAGATACGGTTATAGATATGCAAAGATCTGCATATTTCCAACCATATCTGTTTTGAATGAGAGACGTCTAACAAGGTTACGTGATCTATGAACATGATACGATAAAAATGTCTTTTATGTCTCACCTTGCTGTCCTGCAACATGACAAGCTGAGGACGATGCAATTAAGTCTCTCCTGCAAAAAAAAAGAAAAATAATAGCTTCAATGTTGAGCATCTAATACACTGTCTTTCACAACTGCTCCTCCCTTTCCACCATCACCACCACCTTGCTCGCGCCATAGCGACCATAGCGTCTACCACCACCACCATCACCACGCTCATCATGGCAACTACCACCACCACCTCCTCGCTCGCAACATAGCAACTATCACCATCACCACCACCACCTCGCTCCCGGCATACCGACTACCATCACCACCTCGCTCGCGCCATGATGACTAGCACCACCACCACAACTTCGCTCGCGCCAACTACGTGTTCAACAACCATAACATGAAAGAAAATTCAC
>BCLG01005378.1:0-17305 GCA_001602295.1 Zoysia matrella | reverse complement strand
TATATCCTTGTTCTGTTGAGCGGATAAGGTTTGGCTCTGAAGAATACCTGCTAGATTTCTGATGTAGGTAGCTTCCGTGATGAAATTTAGGTAGCATACTTGATTCACGAAACTTATTGTTAATTTGGAGATCAGTGGATACAGAAGGCCATATTGTCTGTTGCAAACTGAGTGATAGCTCAGTGGCAAGCTCGGTCGGGACGTGAGCTGCCGACCAGGGTTCAAACCCTAGTATTGCACCCCAAAAAACCCCCCTCGCTGTGCTTGCTGTGTTGCGGCTTGGGCGTGCGCCAGCCCAGGTGACGGTGCTTTGCGCCAGCCTGTTGGCTACGGTGCTACATTGGCCCAATATAGTTTGGCCCCAAAAGGGGTATGGGCCAGGGTTCGGGGGGTTTTCTCGACCGGGGATTATACGGTCTCCTGAATTGAAATGCCATGGGCGGTCGATTTATTTATTTAGTTGTTGTTGTTGTTGTTGAGGGGTGATGTGATCTGAAAATGATTGGCATTTGACATCTGCCATGAATGATTTCCCTTGCTTTGTTCTAGACGTATTGACCATCATTCATCTACCGTGGATTGTCGGTCTCCTTAATTGGAATGCCATGGGGGTGGTTCTTCCCTCACCAGTCGATTTGTTATTTTTGTTGTTATGATATGAAAATGATTGGCATTTGACATCTGCCATGAATGATTTCCCTTGCTTTGTTCTAGACGTATTGGCCATCATTCATCTGGTAAACAGCTGGCTGGTGTAGAATTTGTTAAAGCTTTCCCTTTCCCCCTAATTTCTGCTGAGGTTTTAGATACGAGCAATGTAGTAGCAGGGCCAGGACATTTGTTATGGATAGGAACTAGTGTAGCAGGAGCACTAAATGATAGGAAATTTAATTGCATAGAAAACTGTTGAGTTCAGGATACAATGCATCTTCATTTGATAGTTGTTTATGATCAGTTCCAAACACATCACTATATATTTCTCCATATTCTGTGGCTTACTTGGGTGACTAAGCTTTTTTGCGTTGCCATTCCTGTAAGATGTAAGGAGATTTTTCTGATTAGTGATTAAAAGGTTACTCATTATGCCTTCAGGTGCTCTTTATGTAGACTAATTTGGCAATTGAGGATAGTTGTCATGCTTAAATTAGCAAGTTATCAAAACTAGCTATTTTTGTTGGTAGAGTGAGCGATAGGACCTTTGTAGATGTCTTGCTGGAAATGTATGTAGTTTCATTGCTTCATGTTTGTTGGAAAACGCTGTGTGCTGCTCCTTTTTCTATAGGAACTTATTGGTATTTGCGAATATATTGGCCATGTAATGTAGCTCAAGCACTTTGATGATTTTATTGTATAACTGTACCTACATGCTTGTGTTGTGCTTCCTCACGGAGGTTCTAATATACTGTTTTTGGTCTATAGAGTTCTGCAGCGCATGCATTTAATTGCTTGAAGGCAATTATCTGTTGCAATTTACTACTAGTAGAATGTTACCAAGTTCAGTTTTCATATTTAACAATATTGTTAAGAGATTAGTTGAATGCTAAAAAGCACAGATCGATGTCCTCAGTGTAGCTTTAGGTATGGTAACTCAATCTAGTTCGAGTAACACATCTTATAACAGGTAAACTGCAGGCTATACACTATTACTCCCATACTTTTTTAGCATTTGTAAGATTTTTAAACACGGCATAGCAACAACAGAGCTTAAAAAAAAAAAAGAAGATATCTTATATCTGGGGCAGAATTGTTACATGAACAGTATCACAATCACGCCTCGCCACTATATAATGATATTCATATAAAAATATCTTGCGTTGTTGTATACATTGTGGAAAAGCTGTAGTTGATTTTATAGAATCACATCCACATTCATGAACCTATAATCTGTATTGGATGCTAGAATTTTACATATGATGAACTTTTTTTTTTTGGATGCTGCAGGAAGATTCAGAAACTGAAGTTGCTGAAGATAATGTGGCAGATGATGGTGCTGCAGGCACAGATGAAAGTCCCTCAGTTCTTGTGACAGCACTACAGTCATACAAAGAAGCTCTCATTAACAATGACGAAGCAAAAGTTGCTGAGATAGAGGCCTTTTTACTTTCTATTGAGGATGAGAAAAACTCTCTTGCCAACAAAGTCACTGTTTTAGATGCTGAACTGGCAACTCAACGAGAACGTATCTTGAGGATAAGTGCTGATTTTGATAATTTTAGGAAAAGGACAGAAAATGAGAAGCTTAATATGATGACAAATGTGCAAGGGGAAGTTGTAGAGAGCCTGTTGCCTGTTCTTGACAACTTTGAAAGAGCGAAGACACAAATAAAGGTGGATACAGAGGGAGAGGAGAAAATAAATAATAGCTACCAGAGCATTTATAAGCAGTTTATTGAGATTCTGAATTCATTGGGGGTTGAGGATGTTGAAACTATCGGCAAACCATTTGATCCCATGGTAAGCATTATTAGCAACACACGCTTAAAATCTTATTATTGCCACATTCCATGATATTTCCCCTTATACTGGATGCCCATTCTTTCTGTATTGGATAATTGTTCAGTGCAATCAAGTGGTAGAGGCTATTGACTATTTTATCGGCGCTACAAAAAGGCTTCTTTTTCCATCAGAATAAAATTTTACTTAAATTTATTCATTTGCACCTTCTGTTTCAGCTTCACGAGGCTATTATGAGAGAAGAATCAGTGGAGTACGAAGAGGGGATTATCCTCCAGGAATTCCGGAAGGGTTTCAAACTTGGGGAAAGACTATTGCGTCCTGCAATGGTCAAGGTTTCTGCCGGACCAGGGCCTGAAAAGTCTGAAGATGAGGTCCCTATAGAGGTTGAAGATAGTGCAGCACCTCAAAGAGTTGAAGAAACTGAAGACAATGGTGACGCTGAGTAACAGAGCTTAATTTCTGAATCAACAAGAAAAGGTCCAGAAATTTTGATGCCTTTCTGGAGTGTGCAAGGCAGGTTATAGGATAGTACCAATCCTCAATCTAGATCTAGATTATTCTCGAATATGTAGATCCTTCCTGCTGCTGACATGAGTATTGATATTGTCTCGAACTTATTTTCACCGGGAGCACCAAGAAATTGTTTTGGCTCATTGATACAACATAATATTGTAAGGATTGAATTGCTTCAGATTTATGGTTGATTCATCACTGTCTGAATTTTGATTACCGGTGCTGGATTTTAGTTTGTGGGTGGATGGAACGGCCGTGTCCGTGGACCGTGGCCACGGCCATGTGGCTATCATTAGAAGTTTGAACTTTGTGCTTTCAAGTTCTAAGTAAAGAAAATAACACATACTCTTTTCGTTTCATAATAAGTGATGGCTTTTGATTTTTTTAAATTAATGTTTAATCATTTGTTTTATTAAAAAAATTACTAAAATTTAAAAAATAATCAAAATAAGGTTAAAGGACTTTTAATAATGAATTATTTCACAATAAAATAAATAATATTTTTATAAATTTTTTGAATAAGACGAATGATCAAAAATAGATGTTTAAAAATTTAAAAAGGCATTTATTTTAAGATCGAGGGGTACGTAACTAAACCAATTTTGTTGCACATGAAAGCGCATCATGTTCGGATGCCTTCAATAGCTTTATTTTTTTTCGCAAAATGAAAAAAAAAAAAGAGAAAGGCAACCGGCCTAAGATCCCGAAATATGGGCCTAAGACCACATTTATCCAGCCCAGTTTACTGGCGCTACTCACCTAACGGCCCGCTGCTCTCCTATAAAAACAAAGCCACAGCCGCTAGGGTTCCTCCCTCGTCCGCCGGCGTCGATACGTCTACCCCCAGGTAAACCCAGGCTACATTTCATGCCGCTCTCAGGATGCGATCATTTTTGCTAGAGTGGGGTTTACTAGATCTTTGCATTGTTCTGTTCCTGTTAAGCTGAAATCGCTATGCCTTTTATTTTGATTAGGACTGTTATATGAATTTAAGCGCTTTTTATCCGTGTATTTGAAATTTAAGTATACAATAGCACTTGCTCCTACCAGAACCGCTGTTTCCTTGTAGAGCTAGTTCAGTCAAGCGTTAGCTACTTGGAAGAAAGTATTGATGTTTAGGCCGGTGATTTACTTGTTTACATGCCATGTGGTTATTGCTGAACAATAATATTTTGTTTATTATTAGTATTTTTCTTCTTATTTTTCACAAGCTATCTTGAATGCCTCACTTGGTTGTTTTGTAACATATTCTCCTTTTTGCCCTAAAATATTCTTATACTTGCCTCTTTCTGAGCAGGTAGCAGGCTGTTCTATTGAGAGGTCCCAATGGCGCCTAAAGGTATCAAACTCTTGCCATTGTATATAAACCCCATGTTTTATGTATGACATATTCATTGAATTCTCTTTTTGTCCAAGTGTTTTGCTTTCTAACTTGTACTGCAGATGGGACATGAATTTTGCAATCTCCAGTATAATTTCATTATTATATTATTTATCATTAGATGTCATTGTACTGGAAAAAAGAATGTAATGCTCATTTCTGTTTGATTTCATGAGCATGTACAAAGGAGTTGCTAAAAGAGGTGCTTAGGTAAAAAAAACCGGTTTATCAGCACTTGGTGCATATATGAGGGAAAGAGTGCTTAATGTACACCGGGTGTTTAAAGCACATAGCAAGATGGTTAGATTTATTTAAACACCTATTTGAACTGTAGAAGTGAGTTTTTATATATGTGCTTAATGATTCTCTCTCTTTAAGCACCTGCTTTAAGCCTTTTGCATTGTACATGCCCTAAGATGCTTCATAATGTACCTAGGAACATGTGAGTTCTTTTTCTGGGAGTACAGCACTTGAAAATTGTAGCACAACCTGTTTTTGTCATATGCTGAATGCTGATCTAGTTTCTTGGTAGGATCTGCCATTCTGACCTGTTCTTTATTTTGTCTAAAATTGTCTAGCTCCCCCAAAGAACGCTGATGGCAAGACTCAGGCCTTGAAGGTCGCCAAGGCAGTTAAGTCTGGGTCGACCAAGAAGAAGGCCAAGAAGATCCGCACATCTGTGACGTTTCACCGCCCAAAGACTCTCAAGAAGCCAAGAGACCCAAAGTACCCAAGAGTCAGTGCACCTGGGAGGAACAAGCTTGACCAGTACCAAATCCTGAAGTACCCCCTCACAACTGAATCTGCAATGAAGAAGATTGAGGATAACAACACTCTCGTCTTCATCGTTGACCTCAAGGCTGACAAGAAGAAAATCAAGGCAGCCGTTAAGAAGATGTATGACATCCAGGCAAAGAAGGTCAACACCCTGATCAGGTAAATGTTAAACTTGTATCTTGTGTGCAATAACTCTAGTCACTGCATCTTGCCTGATACTCTGATCAATTTTTGTTTTACAGGCCTGATGGTAAGAAGAAGGCTTACGTGAAGCTTACACCAGACTACGATGCTCTTGATGTTGCCAACAAGATCGGCATCATCTAGATTGTGGGATTTGGAGTCAGTGTATTACAGTTTCAAGTTTGGTGGGCTAGGTCTTAAAATATTTCTAGAGAACATGACTATCTGTTTTCTGTTTGTGAACCAGTCCCACATTTCAATTCAGCTGTTGGATGTTAGCAGTTGCTGCAGTGTGTTTGGTGGGCTTTGGAAACTTGGAGTTCGTTTCAGCATACCCAGCTGTTGGAATCAATTAGTTTGAACTGCCCCTGTTGACTGTTTAATCTTGCAACTTCTATTAGGCAGGTAAACTCAGCCCAGTATGGTAACTTTGCCCATAGGCACGATCCGTAATGATCGGCTGCTTTGACCTCGTGTTGCTCTAGCGGTCTGTTGTGCCCTTTATGTGCTTGAGAAGGAATCGAGTTTATGTGATTTGAGAAGGGAATTCATGAATTGACTAGTCCCAGTTCGATGGTCTTGCTTATCCAAATGCAACTAGGCATTTCGAACTTTTCCTCGGTGACCAAGAGTGTCTCAGGAGACCAGTTGTTGCTTTTTCCAATGGTTATGTACTCTGTTTTTTAATTGATGTCGTCGTTAACTTTTAAATTCAATTTTGATTATTTATCTTATTCAATTTTTTTGATAAATTTCATATATTTTGATATAATTTGATTTATCGTTAGAGTTATTTGAATCACAACTTAAAATTTTATATATTTGAACAAATTTTTTGAATAAAACGAATGAACAAAGTTGATTGTAAAAGTCAACGGTGATATTAATTTAAGAACGGAGGAAGTATTAAACTGCCGAAGCTTTTGTTTTGTGGAACAAGAAGTTGTAAGCTCGATCTCAAGATTCTGAAATCTGAATTTTACACCGACCACTTAGAGCCTGTTTGTAACATAAGAATTTCAAAAGAATTTTACAAGAATAACAATTCCTCCGTGCGAACCTGGAGCTTATTGTTAGGACTCCTTACATGAGATGACATGGGCAAGGAGCATTTCTGAGCTTTCTTTTGGTTGAAAACTGGAACAAGTCTGAACAATGAGAGCGTTACTCCGCGCCCTATTGGCGAGCCGCAGAACCCAACCCAGTGGCCACTGGTGAGCCGTCGACAGCCGACCGCACCCGCCCCGGCGAGATGGCATCCCTGGCGGCGGCCGTGGGCGTGCTCCTGCCGTTCCCGTTCTACTACGCGCTGTGGGTTCACCCGCAGCGGTGGGTCGACCTGTGCGGCCGCGGCGTCGACCCGTGCCACCGCATGGCGCAGGTCGCCCACGTCCTCAAGGCGCTGCAGCTCCTCGCCCTCGCTTCCGTCGCCTCCTTCTATTGGCCGCCGCCGCTCTACTGCTTCGTCCTCCTCGCCGTCGGGCAGTACCTCAACTTCAAGTGAGTGGCCAACCCCACCCTCTCCAGTCTTCAGTGTCCCTGATGTGCAGTTCTGCGATACCGAGGCGCCTTATTTGATAGGTCAATCCGCGCCACTTCCGCGTCCCATATAGATTCGTGCTGTTATAGATGTGCATTCCTTCAAGGATCGTCCGACGCACAATTGATTAATTTGGGCGGTGCACTCTGTTTCTGTGGTACCTGGTCCTCAGGTTTGTTACCTGTAGGAATTGGAGGTCAATGATTTGGATGAAAATGTCACTTCGGTCTATTCTTGCAAGTTGTAATGTGTCAATTTCGTACAACGGAACTGCTCCAGCCGTTCTAACACTGCTACCTATGATTTGAAAACTAGGGGACAAATAAATAGTTTGAGAAGATAGTTACTTTGGCGTGTGTTGGCAAATAACCATCATCGATTCATGCTCTAGTGTTTTAGGGTCTACACAAAATGCTTTGCACATCTGCTTTGTAGAAAAAGAGGCTTACAGTAGCCCAAGTTTTTCACAGGTCACAGCACATGTTGGGCTAAGTGCGTTAGGATGGAGTTAGACTGAAATTTGTGTAGAAGGAAAACAGTTGTATGCAGACAGGTGAGAAATGTTCTGTTCATATCACAGCCGAAGAAAAAAAAATGTCTGAACATTCTGTTCATATTTGTGAAACAGACAACAGTGGATAGTATACAGGCAGAATCACGTCCATCTGCTGATGTTCAATTGGATTCTTCAAAATGTAAACTGGTTTGAAGTTAATGGTCATGATTGGCCTTTGGAGGCCTGTAGTTTTCTTAAGCAAGTGATTGGTAGGAAAATGATGGTAAGACATGCAAATGCCAAAGGTGCTGCATCGGTCTAAGCTATCTTGTTCTGATAAGATAACAGAGTTAGATAGGTGGGGTAGTAAAAAAGGTTAAAAAAAAAGACTTTCAACCATTTGCACATCTCAGCTGTTTTAACTACTACGACAGAGTACTCTGATCCCATACATGCAGTATTTATTCTTACTCTTTGATGTTTTTTTCGATATAATATGTGTTTTTTTTTCAGTAACACTTCTACTCACATGTAACTAGTAGTATAATTTCTATTTTTCTCTAGTAGTCTGAGGAATTTCATAAGGCACGCAGTTTATATGTCCTGACTTTTAGGAGCAGCCTATTCTACTTTGTTCTTAGAATGATCACCATATTGTTTCATTTAATATTTTATAAATTAAAGATTGAGAATGTCCAAAGGTGCTATTGTCTTCCAGGAGCAGCTTATGTACTTTTGCTATGTTCTCTGGATAACCACCACATTCCATTTAGTGATTAGTTATCAACACTTTTCTGAGATGTCATGCCGGACCTGCTAAGGAAAAGGTGTGAGCATAGTTTATCAA
Organism: Zoysia matrella; assembly: GCA_001602295.1. Lineage (NCBI taxonomy): Eukaryota > Viridiplantae > Streptophyta > Magnoliopsida > Poales > Poaceae > Zoysia > Zoysia matrella. Next base: position 9,111 of record BCLG01005378.1, on the reverse strand, counting down.
GTCGTAAACAATTGCAATATGCATTTATTTATGAACGATGGTCTTTCTGTTTCTCCTCCGAGATGTCATGTCAGACCCCCTAATGCAAATACTGAAAACCATGACAAATTTTTGCAGACATGGGCATTAAGTTACTCCTGTTGCTGAAATATCTTACTTTTTTTCAGGGTTTACCAATTGCTTGGTGAAGCTGGTACCTACTATGGAGTTCGATTTGGGAAGAAGATCCCATGGGCGACAGAATTTCCCTTCGGTTACATAAAAGATCCCCAGTATGTTGGGAGTATCCTTAGTCTCGTCGCAGTGCTGTGCTGGGTTCCCTTCCAGTACGTACTGCTCTGGAGTCTTGGCTATGTCTTCATGATGTGGCTAGAACGCGAGGAGGATCCCGCCACTCGAGCAAAGCTGCTATCCTGATCATTCAGTTTTTGTAGCTGGAGGTGCCACATGGGCAGTGAATAAAGTTGCTTTGCTGTTGTTCGTGTAACGTAATGTGCCATGGATTTTCATCATAAATAAAAAGTAATGTCGCAATCATCTCTTGATCTCGTCTCCATAGAAGGGCGCTTCCCTTTATTCACTGAATCATGGCTTGCCGATCGGGGCTTTACTGACTATGCTGTTTACGCGATCGAGGCCTCCCGCCGACGCCAGTATGCCACCGCCCGTGGTCATGCTGGTGCTACATCTAGCAGGCCTTTGGGCGATGCCTATCGTGAATCTCCCGCGCAGCGCCTTTTGCCCGTGTCTGACGTTCAAGCCCTATCGATTTCTCCATTCCGCACTGGAAGGGATCACCTGGGATGCTTTCCGTGTCCTCTTGGAACATTACGAACCCGATGGCCCCAGCTCGTGCCATCCATTGGACTCGCTTGGCGTGAGCCACGTGACAGTACTCAAGATAAAGGAAATGGAATCAATCTCGTTCTACAAATGGTGAGGTGTCATTAAATATTTGATACAGAATTCCGTACTTGAAAATCATCACATACAAAAGCAGGGAACGCCTGGAAAAGGAACAAGTTCTGGCATACAGGTAAATCTCTATACTGCTGATACTTGCTGGTACTTCTGCAGTAACTTGACATAACAACATGTGCATGTAGCAACACAGGCTCCGAAGGTTCAGCGACGGCGCCTCTTGTCATAATCGTCATCTTCTTCATCAGAATCACCTTTCTCACGGAACCTAGGATTTTTCTCCTGCAAATAAACAGTGGAGCACTTCGCTAGTAATATCTTTGGATCAAGATGGAACATTTAATCTGATAAAAAGAACAGGCATGGGTACCGCTGAATCAGAGTCAGGTGCTCTCCTAGAGCCCTCTGGTGCAGACCGATCATCATTCCGGTAGCGTTTCCGTTGGTAATCTGGACCGAAATGATATCAATTTAAGAACAAAAGATTATAAACAAAAAAAAAGTAAGTCTGAGCTATGCTACCTCCTCTGTCGTTCCTGTAAGAATCGCCATATCCTCTCTTCCTTTCACCTCTCTCATCTGCTCATCAAAAAAAAAAAAAAATGCCAAATTTCATACAGTCAAGTTCAGTATTTCAGTCTACCTAGAAGTCATGAATACACTATTTCAACTGACACCAATAGGCAACTAAACAGTGGGTTGATTGCAAAATATACTGTAATAAATAAAACATCCCAGCTTATGAAGTCTATGCACATTGAGTTTCTAAAAGAATGCGTAGGAAAGAGTGAGTGGCATGAAACCGAAGATCGATGGCAATAAGCAAAAAGGTAAAACCGATGTAATACCGGTCAATTCATGAATGTCACTAGAACTAAAGAGCAAGACTACAGTGTAAGCTATGTACAGATTGAGAAAGCAGTAAAATGGTTGAGTATATTCCAGCAAAATCACCCCCCTCCTCCCAAGAACACAACATGTGATGATTACCAAAAAGTGTGATGGGGTAAGGAAAACATGTTTCCATGCAATGTAAGTATGTGATTAGTAACACAGAATCTTGATAACATAGAACTTACATGGAGGTGGTGCATTTGGCTGGAAACTTCCACCATAGTCAACTAATTCTCTCTGTGCTTCTAGCTCCTTCTGAACCATCTTACCATAACCACCTCTTCGTTTGATTAGTTAAGGCTGGCAACTCAGGAGAGAAGTCAAAAAATGAAGGGAATATATAAATGCACACTGTATTTAAATTTGCTAATACGAAAATAATTGGCAACTAGTATACTGTGATTATCAATATTCTATAGCACAAATACTATCAGAACTGTGATTTATATTAGTATGCAAGGATATCAGGATCGTAATCTGTACGGTACTCATCTCTGACCTATGAACCAAATGAACAGTATATCAGCATAAAGCAAGCTGAATTGTGTGTTGTACTCAATTAGACTAAGGCAATACCTGTCCACCACTCCGTCCACGGCCCCATTGCCTGCCTTCTTCAAAGCCCCAATCAAAATCAACACGGATTGGACGGTCATCAAGCATTGTTCCACTAATATATTTGACTGCATCTTCAGCATCCTCCCTAGAGTAATAGCTGGAAAGAGAGAATAAAAAAGAATAGATGTTAGAGTAATTATGAAAGGACATCAGGTTACATTAGAGCAGGCTCAAACAAACTAGACAAATCACAGATATAGACTCCAAACGTATCATTATCAACACAGTTACATTGACGTGTACCAGAAAACCTAGTTCTATAACTATACAATGTCAAAACTGACAGCCGGAGGAATGAGTTAAGGAACCAACTCCTGGACAATGAGCTTATCCAGAAGGTGTATTTAGCGATGTAACTGCGTAATTGCATCAAAATACACGCCCCCCCCCCTCCCCAGAAGAAATAATTGGGCAATTTCTCCTCCTAATGAAACCATGACACGCACTTGGTCAGAAAATTGCATCAAGCTACACCACCGAATCCAATCATCCAACAAAAAATAGCGAGGAAAGTAACCAACAATGCGTCAAGGAAGGGAGGAAGCGAGCACGCACAATACGAAACAGAAGCCGCAGGGAGTCTTGGAGTTCTTGTCGAGGCCCATGATGATCTTCTTGATTTCGCCGGCGCGGGAGAAGAGCTCGTAGGCCTGCTCCTCCGTGGTGTAGAATGACATGTTCCCGATGTACACCGTCGTCGACGCCTGCAGCACCGCCTCGTACTCCTCCTGTGTCCCGGGGAAGCGCCGGTCCCTGTACGCCGACAGCTTGTTCGGGTCCTGGAGCGGAGAGGGGCACGAGCCACGTGAGCGTGGCGCCGGGGGACACCGGATGCGTGGTTAGGGTTTGGGTGGATCCGCACCTTGAAGAGGGACGCCATTGGTGCCGCGTCCGTGCTAGATCGAGCTCCGCGGTCCGCCTTCGGTCAGGGTTTTGGCTGCAGCGGAGAAGCCAAGCACCGGGGATGGGGAAATTTTGGGAGTAACGGCCTGTTGGTCAGGGTTAGTGAAGAACCGGAGCGGGCTAAGCTCGTGCTACGCATGGTTCCTTACCTCGATGCCACATACTCCTATAACACAGCCCAATCAGCAATCTATCATCCCAGCCCAGCCCATTAGGATCTCTCGCGCTCATAAGCGATCAACCGAGGTGAGGTTGAGCACAACACAAGTGTTGAACACATAGGATGAGGAAGAAGCTGGTCAAATCGATGCTGATGAGCTCGCCATAGGTACACAAGCACCCCCAGACATGTTGCAGGTAGATTTAGGCCGTGTTTGTTAGCGCTACTGATTCTCAGGATCGACGAACAAAATTCACAAATTACGGAGGAAGCAATTCTAAATTATGAGAATATAAGAGGAAAAATTATGAGAATCAAAGAAAATCTACGAGTCATTTGTTTTCGCTAGCAATTCTGCAAACGGAATCCATCGACCGCTCGCCATAACAAACACGGCCTTACGCGGTCGTCCGTGAAGCTTTATCTCCACCTTGGCGGATAGGTGCCTCAGCGACATCAGGCTACTGCGCTCGCTTCCAAAATCTCGAACACAACGGTGACGACCACGGCACGCCGCACATCCAAGAAGCGCCGGGGCGGCGAAGGACTTCTCGATGTTGGCGCGCCGCAGTGCGGCCCAGCATGAGATGTAAAACTTCTGCTGCCATGGACCAGCTGCAGTCAAGTCTGCAGCTTCTTCGTTCTTCCTCGACTCCTCTCGCTGCTCTACCCAATCTTTTTACTTCTTCCATCATTAAAAAAAAGTATTTTCAATCATCTATCTTTAATTATTTTTTATTCAAAAAATTTGCAAAAAAATATTTATTTTATTAGAAAATAATTCATTATTAGAAATACCATGACTTGTTTGTTCTTGCATTTTCATATTTTTTTAATAAAATGAATGTCAAACATTAATTTTTAAAAATCAAAAACGTCAAATTTTTTTAGGGACGGAGGGAGATCTGACCGTCGCTTTATCTGAATTTTGACTATTCTCTCTGCAAACTGAGTTTCCATTCAGAACTATTCATGGTCCCCAAATCCCGCCCGCCGGAACTGCACAAGTTGCGAATAAGTAGTTGAAAATATACGTGATATACAAGTGCACTTCAAATATAATTCGGTAGGTCGCAAAAAAAAAAGTTGGATCTGTTCTATAAATTCTACTACTCCACTTTGTAAAACATCATTGGCGACCACATATCCACAAACAGGCGTGCCAAACTTATAACTATTTTTTCCCCTAGAAAAAATTATAGCTGTTCGCCTCTTTCACCAGCCCAAGTACCTTTTTACACCATTTCAAAAGTTAGCAATTAGCGCATACTTGGGAAATACTCCAGAAAAGGAGAGCACAAGCATCCAAAAGCCTCGATATAATTTAGAGGCAATTACGAAGGATGCATATTTATGCATACACTAAAATAGTTAGACACCTTACTGGCTAAGTTTGATACACATTTCAAAAGAACAGAAAAATCTAATATGTTAAAACTACAAGATAAAAACATATACAGAAGCTCCCTCTTCGCATGTACTCCTATGCTGCAAAAGAAACAAAAGTGAAGTTTACCGTTGCGCAAAGGGCAATCCCTCCATATTTTTGTTGGCAGAGTTCAAGTCAAATTATATTAGTACCTATATGGATGAACATATTTAGCAAATTTGAACTTGCAAATTCCCTAATACGGAGTAGTAATATTTAAAGGGCACATGTGCGTAGTAGACAAAGATAGACTTTACTTTATCGTTATAGAAATTGTTAGCCAGATGACAATAACTGACAAGGACATTCATCCAATTGTCCCCCGTTAAACTAGGCTACAAAATATTGGATGATATACATACATCTGCAAAAGAACATCAACTAAAATTAGGATCATATGGTTCTTAAGTCTGATAGTATATCACAGCTGTATGTCTGTTGGAGAGATGACTATACAATACTCCCTCTGTTTACAATTGTTGTCACCGGCTAGTTCCAGCGATACAAAATTTAGAAAGGAGGGAGTAACAATCAAGATTTTATTTAAAAAATCATTATTACTCGAAGTTGTGTTATGAAGTAAAAATGGGAATAGACATATAAAAAAGACAGACCAGAAGTAAGAAAGTTAAATCAATATCTTGTTAGTATTAATTAGATCAACAGCGAGCATAATTCAACGGTGTGACTAATGAAAGTTCATGAACAAAATTGACTAAAGCTTGAAATTCTTGAAATATTACAAATATCTCTTACCGATGTTATTGCATTCCTCTACCATCCAATGCCTTTAACAGCCAAAACAAGGAAGTACCGTCATCCTCATCACTCTTGCACCTTCGCTCAGCATGCATTTCGATTTCTCTTTCTAATTGATATATGCAGCAATTTTCCCATGAAAGATGGCAGTACAGCTATCATCCTATCACCTTGTCCACAGGATATTTTCCCAACGCTTCTTGACAGTGAATACCTGTGTACTCCCTTCGTCTTAAATTGTTGTCCCTAGGATAAAATTTTACTTTAAAAAATAAAGTAAAGTTGTCCTAACACCAACAATTTAAGAGATGGAATATATGAAAGTGGAAAAGATATGATCGACATTGTTCTCCATTTCATCAATCACAAGAAGAAATTATGCATTACTTGAGTATGTGGAGAGTTCATCCCTTGGAAATTGTTTGATGTTAATCCATCGCACCTGATTAATGTAATGCAATTCTAAGGAAGATACTAGTAAAATAGTTAAATTAAGCACTCAATTTAATTTCAAATCTTAATGAGACAGTAAATTTGAAGACCATGGATTACTTAGAAGTCATGTAACAATATGGGTTTATGCCTCCATTCATCTACATATAACACGATGTATACCAGTATTATCCATTAGTGTCTGCATCATCTTATCAAGAAATGTACGAACTAATAAATTGTTCATTCTAAAATAATGGACACACGCATGTTCTCCAGAGAGAAAGATAAAACCTGGTCCCCTATCGATCTGGATCTCTAGCTAGGGAACCGGTCGGTGCAGAGATCAGAAAGAAATTGTGTGTGTGTCTTCACAGAGCGAAGAAAATTCATCCATGGGTACGGCAGGGATAAGTCCCAGACGTCACCAATGGAACAGTGTATGAACAGCAACCTAGTCCCTACCCATTTCTGCTACTACAGCAACAGCAGCACGTGGGACGAATCAACAACAATAGCGCACATCATGCACAGGATCTGCAGCTAGCTCCTGCTAACCGGAGTAGGAGTACTGACCTGACAAGATGAAGCAATAGTAAGCAGATCTGAGACCAAGAGAGGCTTTCGTCTTCCTTTGATTATCTTCTTCTGCGAATATAGAAGAAATCTAATCCGGAGTGATCCATGATGGAAATGGAGTGCTAGCGAAGGGTGAAACATCCTCTCCAAGAGAGTAAATCAAGCAGTAACAGATCTGGTTAAACATTCCATAGAATCGAATCGAATCGAATCGAAATTTATGCGATTCCATCGGTTACCTTCCAATCAAAATGAAAACGATTCAACACATTCATAATCGTAGCAGTGAACAGTTTAATTTACCTTCCCCAAGACGGCAGTTATCCCTTGGAAAAAGATCAGCAAAGGCTCCGGGAATCCGTGCAGGAAGGTACACCCGCGCGCCAAAAAGCTCAGATCCACCCGCGCGGCCGTACGTACGAACCGCCCCCGAAATAGAAATTTGGCAGGACGACCGATTTTGCTGCTTCGTGAGCTCGAGAATCCCTGCGGCGGGGCACGACAGCATACAATATGATGATACCGGCAACAGGGACGTTGATGAGGCGGCGGGCGCAGAGCGCCGGCCAGCCGCGTGCGGTGGTCGCGCGCGGCGGTCGTCGTCGTTGCGAGGACGGCACGGCTCGTATCGGCAGATCGATGCGGCCGGTGGAGCGGAGGGGAGAGAGTGAGTGTGGTGACAGGAAGAGTAGTGAGCACGCGGCCGCCGACGGCACACCCCCGCCGGTGCCGTTGCGCCCGGCCGTGTGCTCACTCTCTTCTGTCACCGCCCCGGCGCCCGCGTCCAACCGGCCCCCATCAAACCTACCTCGCCGCGCGCCCTCGACGACCGCCGCCGCGATCAGCGCACGCAGCCGGCGCAGGCCACGCGACTGGCCGCTAGCTAGGCTGGCGGTGAGAGACGAGGGATCGGAGTAGGAGAGCTTGCGGCCCGGGGAGCGAGATGAGGCGACGGCTTTATAGGCGCGCGGGTGCGGTGCAGCTGGCTGTGGTCAGCTGGCGTCCAGGCTAGGGTTTCAGGGTGCGGATCAGTGACAAGGTACGGGCGCCGCTGCGCTAGCTAGCTGTGTACGAGCCGGCGCAGGTCGAGGTGCGCGCGTGAGCGGCTGGACGGGCTTGCCGAGTCGCTCGCCGGCCAGGCTGCAGCCGCGCGTGGCTCTTTCTAAAATCGGGCATGCGTCGGTCGGGGCAACTGGATCGATCGGGGGACGGGGACCTCATCTCCTCGAAGCGATAAGCATTAAAGCTGCGCCGCGCCGCGCCGGGGCCGGTGGCGTGGCCCCCCGGCGCGACACGGGGCGCGCGCGCTCGTCCGCCTGTCGTCCCTCCCTCCTCCTCCCTCTTGGCGTGCGTTTTTTTGCCACAAAGTCCCCTTGGTTTTTGACCACGCATCATCATGGCCGCGCCGTGCTCTCTCTCTCTCTCTCTCTCTCTCTTGCTCTCTCTCTCTCTCCAACCACCGGTTGAGAATCGAGATTAAGCTCATTCATGGTCCTGGACCTCCTGGTTAATGGTCCTAGATGGACTCCTGTGAGAGGAGTTGATCTGTGTGCTGGTCCTGGTCGAGATGTGTCTAACAAGTGTCTAACAACGTGGAAACGCTGCATCAGATCCACTGTACAGTACACTTCGGGTGCTGCTTTTGGTCAGGCTGGCTGTCTAAGGAATGCACGCTGTTAGGTCTTCGGGATCAATATGCCTAAGTAATTGAACTACTAAAGATTGAAAACTAAAGATTATACTTTGGTCTTGAGGTGCCATCTTCTCTGAATTTGATGTTTTTGAGCTTTCTTCTAAGTATTCTTGCCACCTAAGACTAGATGAACCCTTTCTGATGCTTGGCAGTGCATCTTGATTGAGTTTTATGGGCAAGTTCTGTTAGTAGGTGAGCTGCTACTCTCTCTCATTTTTTGCTTTGAGGGCATGCCCTTCTTTTATACCCACTACTGCACCGGAGAGAGCACCCTTTGGTGTAATCTATAAGCTTCTAATCAAAGCTTTTAAGTTTGGTAAAAAATGGCGGCTGGTAGTTAGTCAGTCTTATTCATACCAAAACCGATTTAGTAAATTGGTTTAGCTGTGATCACATTTCACACTAACATTCTTCCTCTTGATCATCAGTTAAACCTTGACAAGTCTATTTTTCAATAAAATAATATACCAAAATAAAAAGATTAAAATGATGAATTAATAATATCGTTGAACACAGTTACTATAGTATAGCACTTCATGTCAAATGAACTTCTTTAACTTATAAGCTCTAAAACTTTATTTCTTAAACTTTAGTCATGACATATGAATTCACTTCTTCGATAGATGGTACACCAGACTAATAAATTATAGTAGTCAATTAAATACTACAGAACTAATTAACCATAGTTCCCATTCTATCTCAAAGTGAATCCTTTTATAATAT
>BCLG01005377.1:1286-18428 GCA_001602295.1 Zoysia matrella | reverse complement strand
GTGCAATTTGGTTGGGTAGATCTCCGGGAACGTCGATCAAAATCAGAGCCAGGGTGGCTGGTCGCGATCTGTTGGGAAGGGAGAAATATGAGCGGGGGGGGGGGTTTGGAGGAGGACGTGGGGAGTTGTGGGGATGGGGGGGGGAATATAAGGGGAAAGAGATATTTTAGGAGTTTGTTGAGTATTTGTTTTGTTATTGGAAACTCATGAATTAATTTGGGGCGTCGGATCTAGATCGGATGGATTGGATTGAAAGAAACATGTGGATTAGCTGACCTTTGGATTTGAATCGGATGGATGAGGTTAATTGGGTGACGTGGCATAGATCTAGGTCTTTGATTTCAAGGTTAATTGGGCGAGCTCGGTCCCCGGTGCTCCAGTGGCAGGTTCTCGACGGAAATAAGGGGAAATAGAGAGGACAAGGTGGGGATTCTCCCCACGGGCTAGAACGAGGTCGGGGGACGCAGGAGATGGGGGCGCGACGGCGACGTGCTGGTCGCGATCTTCAGCGGTGGCGAGGGCGACATCTAAGAACCGGCTGGGGGCGGAAATCGGCCGGGCAGGGGCGGCGGGGAGCAGGGATGGCCGGCATGAGGTCGGTGGTGGCCGGGGCGGTTCCAAGGGGCGGCGCGTCAGGCGGCAAGGGTCTCGGGTTTTGTCGAGGAGAGAGAGGGTCGAGCGGCGCTGTTTCGTGGGGGATTTATAGGGGATATAGGTGCGGCTAACTCAGAGAAGTCATGGCATGCGATTAGAGGAGGAATCCCGCGGAGATTGGGAAAACAAAATTGAGACGGCGCGCGCGGCTGTTGCGGAGGCGGCCAGAGGAAGGGCATGACAAGCGGGGCCGGGCTGTTGGTCACAGCGAAGGAGGGAGAAGAGGGTCATGGCTGGGCTTGGGCTGCGGTGGGCTAGGTGGGCGGCGGGGATTTTTTTTATTCTTTTCTTTTTCTTATTTCCTTTGTAATTCTTTTCTTATTCACTTTTAATTCTTTATTATTATTATTATTATTATTAGATTATTTGAAAATGAGAGGATTAATTTGAAATATTTTGGGATGAATGCATTTCACTTTATTTGACCCATTTCAAATAAAAATATATTATAAGACATCTGTTTTTAGAATCCAAAATTCGAGAAAACCTCTTTTCTTTCTTTTTGTTTATTTCATTGATTATAATTTATTTTATCCAATTATTTTATTTTGAAACAATAGAAGAATATATTTGAAAGTATTTGAGATAAATTAATTTCAAACGTTCATTGAAACCTTTTCAAATAAAACAAAGGTTTATAATAAAAATCATACTTTCAAGATATCTTTTCGAAAATTAAAATTGTGAGAAAGCACCCTCTTTTTTTTGTAAATCAAATAAAACTTGCTTCTAAATACAAAAAATCATTTTACAAGATTATTTCCAAAACATTGAAATAATTTGAGATAGATTCATTTTACTTCATTTCAAAGTTTCCAACTAGAGTCAAAGTTCACAATAAAATTATGTTTTAAAGACATATTTTCAAAAATCAAATTTAGGGAAAACACCTCTTTATTACTTTGTTTTTTTATCAAATAAGATTGGTTTTAAGATAAATACAAAATCATTTTATTAAAGTAAGATAATATTAGACAAAAACGTTTAAAACTTTATTTTCAAGGAAATTTTGAATACTTTTAAAATTAAGAACAAACCAATAATAATTAAAATTATTTAAATAATTAGAAATTTTACTTTATTTTGGTGAAGAAAAGTTCAGATCCCCAAATTGGGAAATTTGAGGTGTGACACGTATATACGCTGACCAGAGGAACAGTTTGACATTGCTGAGAAGACCTCGAGAAGCTCGTAATTGGCTTTGACATTTGGCGTCGTAGCATGTGGCTGCCCAAGGCACATACACAACTGCAATAAGGGTGCTTATGCACAAATAATCCTCTTCCATGCCTGCAAGATGAATATAAGATCATTTCGATAGTGAGCTCTTCATTCAGCAACCATAACGAAAAATGTCCACGCATGCATCTGGCCCATCTTCCAATCTACGTGGTTTTCCGATGTCGGCTATACTTGGAGCGGCGGCCCAGTTCGCGTGCATTGCTGGGCCAGCAATTTAAGTTGAAGCATGTGCTACAGAGACAGCAACCAGACTCAGCGTTAAAATGGTGTCAGTTGGCCATCCCAAAATAACTTTCCGTTTGGGTTCCATATTATTTAACTTTTGACCAATGCTATATATTTGGTTCCTTTAAAAATATGAGACTTGTACTGTTAAATTTACAATAAGAAATACTTTTATAATATATATTTTTACATTATTAAAGTTTATAAAATCTAAAGAAATGTTGACTAAAGCAAGATAGATGGGACGGAGGTAGTAGCAATTAAATACTACTTCTTCCATCTATAAATATACTCCATTTGTTAAAATTTTCCCATTGTTGATTTTTAATGTTATTTTTGAACACTCAACTTATTTAATGAAATAATTCAAATGTATAAAATTATAAGTCATATTAACTACATTTAATGATAAAGCAACTTACAAAAATACAAGACATTTATCATACTTTTTAATAAGATAAATGATAAAAAATGATGTTAAAAATTAAGTGCGACAACAATTTCTTAACATAGTGAGTACTAGAAACAAAGCGTGGTCTTACCACACCTGCTTGCTCGTCTTATTGATTTTATAAATCTTGGTGTTATTTTTAGGATGTTACTTAATTGTACTTTATGTGTAATAAACACACCAACTTAGTTTGGCTCTATATATCCTCATTAGATTTTGGCACTTTAAAATGTTTTTTTTATAAAAAGTATAATTAATTTCTACCTTGAGCTAATTAAAGAATCCACACCATCCTCTAACATTATATATATATATTATTCCAGCTAAAAGCTCAAACATATATGCATCTTAAATTCTTTTGCACACGACTACAAAAACCGTTTTTGTAGGCGGTTCTAAACCCTTCAGTACAAGCGGTTTTGGCTTCCACTGTAATTAGTGAGCCTGTAAAAATCATCCATTTGTACACTCGTTTTAGTGGTCCACCTGCACTAATACCATTAGTGCAGGCGGAGATCTTAAACCTCCGCCAGCACTAAATGAATTAGTGCAGGCGATGTCTTTAAAGAGCCACCTGCATTATAAGATGTCTTAGTGCAGGCGGCTCCTTAAGAAAGCCGCCTGTAGTACTTTTTTGACAAATAATTTAATATTTTAAATAATTATATTATACATGATTTATAATTATTTTATACAGGAATATAGTTTCAAAACAGATATAGAATTCAATATTTCATCAAAGGAAGCACAAACAAACAACAATATCTTACAAAACAATTATTCACATGTCACATTACATAACATCCAACCAAATCCGATTACATCTATATAATCTTAAACCTATCATAAAAGACAAATGTGGATACAAAAACAATTCATTGTTTTCCTTTTCAAAAAAGACTCCATTCTGATGAACAACCTCTTGACGGATAAAGTGGCACAGATCACTTCGGACGGAGTCAACTCCTGTGCGCTCCATGTCTCTTCCGAAAGGCCATTCTTGATTGACATTGGGTTTCTGTAAATGAAAAGATGATAAATAATTACTATAACAATGATAACAATTAATTTAAGTATACAAAACAGATTGATAATATAACTTACATTCTCACGATTCACTCTATAATGTCCAGTGATTCTAAGATACTCGTAGACATAATAACCACACAGCACAGTACCGGGAGGTTGCTTATGACACTTCAAATAAAAACAAACTCAATTAGGAAAAAATTTGGGACAAGAACTACCACATATTGAAAAGGAGATGTTTTTGTTACCCATGAAGCATTGTTTAGAGTTAGCTTTTCTTTCCTTGAGGATGGGCCCACCAAGCTTAATGTAAAATCTATAAGCACTACACAAATGCAAAAAATGATTATGAAATGGAAATATATTGTATTATAATAAGTATTCATGCAGAAAGTACGCTTACTTTTCTAAATCTTGACGGAATGTTTGTATTGTTCTCTGGGGTAATTGAGTGAGTCAAAGACTATTCCTTTCGCCTCCTTTGGTTGCATCACAATATTAATATAGTGGTCGCTATATAAATAAATAAAGTATTAAGTAACTTTTTAAGAATATATTTCGAGCGAAGTGACGAAACTTACTTAAAATTGTACGAGGCCATTACATCCTTCTTGCCATCATTAACAAAGTTGTGCATTGCCCTTTCTATATATGCTGCCACTACCAACATTCTCTCCCTGATTATTTTTTTTGTCTCCTTATCAAATTGCTTCTTTGTTATGTCCTTGCATTGCCCCAAATTTTTATTGAACTTTAGGTCAAAATTGACCTGGGCAATCTGTGTTGGATCGAGGATCCCCGTCTGCAGTTTTTTCAGCTTATGGTTACCTAAATATACCATCCTATATATAAAATTACGATTCATTAGTATGACATCTCGTGCTAATAACTTAATGCCACTTAACATCTAGAAAGTATGACTTACAGACACCACATGGTTAGGAGGTTGATGTTGAGCCTCTCGTTGCGGAAAATAAGGAATAAATCAGATTGCGTCCTGTCTCCACTCCAAAATGCATTTTTCGGCACATGAAATTGCACATGAGTGAACCCCACAGCACTCGCCTGCATGTACCAATCATGCAATCTCCTCATTGGAAAATGTAGCTTACTAAGTTGCATTGAGGTTAAAAATAGCTTGCCATGCACGTATTGTTCAGGCACACCCTCCTTACGCCAGATTGGATCATTCCTTCGCAGTTTTATATCATCTCTGATATAAAATACTCCATGCGCCTCCCAACTTTTGATAAAATAAGTATCATCCTTCGGACACTCTTGAAGGGATGATGACTTTCTTTGAAATTCTTGGAGATACTTTAATGTGTCTGTCGAAGGAGTCTTTTTGTACGAGGCAATTTCTCAGTGGATGTGTGCAGAAGCTAAATAAGTTTGGCTCGGCAATTTCTCTTTGCCCTTGAGAGGTGGCTCGGCAATTTCTGTTGGGGCCTTGTCAGAAGGTTGTGCTGTTGAAATTGTAAGACCCTCGAAGGAAAGCTAGAGCATTGTACCTTGCCCCTGAGGAGACGTTGGCGGTGTCAAATCTGATTGGCCTTGGGGAGAAGATGGAGGTACGTCAACTGTATCCTTTGGAGAAGGTTGTTTGTTGGTTGCATCTTCTTCTCCTGTGGTGGGCTGTGGTGGGCTGTTCAGACATGCTAGCTGCGAAGTAGATGGCCCATCACACAAAACAATATCACGTCTATGCTGAAAGATAAATTCATTTAATGCTTCTCCAAGCAATGTGATTCCCTCGGGTGTACTGTGATCGAGTTCATAATCAAAATAGTCCTTGTTGATGACTTCGTTAACTTGTACTTTCACATAGTTAGTCAGGATGGGACTACAGTGAAAGGTACGCCTCGAAATTGCAAGGCCAGTGGCAACCTCAACAGTCTTATTTTCAGTCCTTCCAATCGAGACGTGAGGGCGACAAGGCATGGGGTCCACAATATCATCTACAGGATATCTCTCCCCTAGCGTGGAGGCTACACTACTTAGGTTACAACCCGGTGTGGGTCTAATAGCCAGGTTCTCAGTTGGCACAGTCCCGAGTAGTCCCATAGCTTGATGTTCTGCTAGAAACTTTTGATGCTCTTGAAACAACTCTGCAAAATTTTCTTTTAAAGAGGCCTTGACCTCCGCCTTAATTGTCTCTTCAAGTTTTTTTATACCTATCACGTTTTTTGTAGCTCGCTGCATCCTCTTGGAACCCCTCTTTCTAAGTCATTCGTGAAGAGATGGCTCTTACACGTCCAGAGTGTTCTAGGTTGCCTAGTGCAGCAGTGAGCTGGTCCTTCTCCCTATCAGGCTTGAACTTTCCAGCCTTTTGTTCTACAGTAATCTCTACGATTTTTTTGCCCACTTCTTCCGCTTGTGGACGTTTGTATATTATTTGTCATTCTTTGGTTGTTTCTGATCGAGCTTGCTCGTCTTATTGATTTTATAACTCTTGGTGTCATTTTTAGGATGTTACTTAATTATACTTTATGTATAATAAACACACCAACTTAGTTTGGCTCCATATTGGCACTTTAAAATGTATTTTTTTTAAAAAGTGTAATTAATTTCTACCTTGAGCTAATTAAAGAATCCACACCATCCTCTAACATTATATATATATATATATTATCCAGCTAAAAGCTCATACATATATGCATCTTAAATTCTTTTGCAAATTGTCTTTATATATGTTTATTAGACCTCCGCTATTTAACAACATGTAGAAGGCTAATTAGTGCATTAAAGGGGACATCTAGATTCATTGAGACTTTAAAATAGCATGGAAACACTTGTAAAATATAATAAAAGACGTGAGATAGATTTAATAAAGCAGTATTATTATTTTTCCATACCAATCTTCCTAACAATATTATTTTTGTTCCTCCGTTAGGGAGAAGTTTAAAACATGCTGGATAGGTTTATGATAAATTGGTATTTGCATAAGTTTCTAAAGGAAATAATTTATAATGTCAACTGAGATTTATTTGCACGAAGCTTCTAGAAAAAATAAATTTGAATGTTGATTGGTAGATCAACAATGAAAAATAACAGCCCATCATGTGCAAGAGAACCGTACGCGGTTTAGATAGGTAAAGATATTTTTCTAGATAAAGTAATTAATACTACCTCCATCCCATATCACTTGTCATCTTAGAGCTTTCAAAATTTTCCTATTTACTTGTTATCCTCGTTTCTCAATACAACATTCTCCATTCCCAATACTCCTTTCGGTTCACAAAGAAAGTCATTTTAGATAACGATACCGTCTTCAAAATATAACTTTGACTTCTATTTTCTATAAAAATATTTATTAAAAAGTAATATATTTATACTTTTATGAAAGTACTTTTGAACAAAAATCTAATCATATGATTTTCATATTCTCAAACTTAAAGAGTTAAAACTTATTTGTAATTTATATTTCCAATGTTTGATCAAAACATTATCCTAAACGACCTTCTTTTTGAACCAGAGGGAGTACATATCTATCTCTATCTCTCTTATTCTCAGTTTTCAGTACATCTTACCTTTTCCATCCCTTCTTAATTTCCACGCCCACATCTAAAATGACAAATAAATAGGGATGAAGAGAGTATTTGATTTGGAAAGTAGATTGCATGTCATCTTTTCCCATACCTTCTGCATACACGTAGCAGCTAATCTTTTACTATCGGCAAGCTGGTTTGACTGCTAACCAGCCAACCATGAATGGTAATGCACTTTTTTCTAATAGCAACCACATATTCTGACAAAGATGATTTACAAAGATGCTGCCACACTCTCACAAACAAAATGCATATATATTTCCTTCGTCCGTAAGAATTTCTTTCGACACTTCAATAAAGATTGAAAGAAAAAACTATTATACCTCTGTTTTTAACACAAATTTTTTTTCACTCATTCAATTATCCTCTTATTTATTGCGTTCACACATCATAAATCCTTATATTCTTAGATAAAAGTAAAATCTTTAAAATACTTACTCCCTTCGTTCCTAAATGTATATCACCGTTGACTTTTAACATCAACTTTGAACATTTGTCTTATTCAAAAAAAAATTTAATAATTATTATATATTTTATTATAATTTGATTTGGCATTAGATCGAGTTATTGGAATTACAATTAAAAAATTTACACATTGAATAATTTTTAGAATAAAGTGAATGATCAAAGTTAATGTTAGAAATTAAAGACAATATATATTTAGGAAGTATTGCCGACCGAGCCTTCCTTTGTGCGGTCACTCCTCACGACCCGTTTGATGCGAGCCACGACGTCCGAGCACAAGTGAGAAACCTCATATAAAACACATCCATGAGCGAAGCTATGTGCAACGTGTCAATTGACACCGATGAAGTCTGCAAATTCTTCATATAATTACTGTTCTTCACTAAGCTGGCACCATCGCATAATGGAGGCTGACCCCGGCATTATTTCCTCGTGGCTTCACCCTCTGAACACACCCCCAATTTAGCATTTTGCAGCACAGCAAAACGAGTGCACAGACAACACAAAAGCACAAACTCACAAGAGAAGCACAGCCGTTGACGACAGTAAGAAGCTGGCCATGGCACCGCTCCCGCTCGAGGGCCGCGTCGCGCTCGTCACCGGTGGCTCCCGAGGCATCGGCCGCGAGGTGTCCTCCCAGCTCGCCGCGCTCGGCGCGCGCGTCGTGGTCAACTACGCCTCAAACCCGGCAAGGGCCGACGAGCTCGTCAATGAGCTCGCCACGCGGGGCCTCCGCGCCGTGGCCGTCAAGGCCGATGTGTCGGACCCGATGCCGCCACACATGGTGGTCACCTGCGCGGGCCTCATCGACACCAAGTACCCCTCGTTGGCGGAGACCACGGTCAAGGACTTCGACGCCACGTTCGCGGTGAACGTGCGGGGCACGTTCCTCGTGTGCCGTGAGGCCGCGAACCGTATCCCGGCTAACAGCGGCGGTCGTATCGTGACCTTCTCGTCTTCCCACACGGGCACGCTTCTGCCGGGGTACGCGGTGTACACGGCGACGAATGGTGCAGTGGAGGCCATGACGAGGATCCTAGCGAAGGAGGTCGCGGCAAAGGGGATCACCGCCAACGTGGTGGCACCAGGGCCAGTGCGCACTGAGCTGTTCCTGGTCGGGAAGGACGAGGCGTCTCTGCGGTGGGCGGAGGAGCAGTCCATGGGACGCATCGCTGAGACTACGGACGTCGCATCGGTGGTGGTGTTCCTGGTGAGTGACGCTGCGGCGTGGGTGAATGGCCAGGTCATCAGGGTCAACGGCGGCGTGGCTTAAAAAGTGCCACGTGTTTAGAGATTATTATTCTCCGGTGGCACGCACATTGTCATCGATCAAAGGCTAAAATTATAACCAAAAGTTACAACTTGGTGAGTAAATATGTGAATTTATCGCAAGATTTAATCTGCAAGATATTTATCTCTTCGCTTTGCTGAAGCTCATGAGGATAAAAGAATGTTGGAGCTATATGTTTTGTGTGATTGCTGTTTAGGTAAACTGGGTTTGTTTGTGCAATAAAAGAAGTATTATCTTCGTAGCTAATACTTGATGCTTCAATAGGGCCAATACACTTGACTGTTGTGAGTTTTCAAATAATGCAATAATTTGTGGACATTTCAGAGTCTGTTTAGAAGCCTTCCAGGAGACAGTCATGCCACCATGTAAAAACTACAAGCGTGTCTACAATCAGGGATTATGTGGCTTTAAATTATATTCAGTATCAGTGTATACAATTAAGAATCTTAAATTTTCTTAAATAAAAGTCCTAAATCATTTGTGCCTTATCAAAAAAAAAAATTATTGACTCCAGCCCAACGGTGTTTAGTTGGAGCTACGCTATGTCTAGCTAATATATTCATGGAAAATGTGATTTCTGGCCTTAGGCAAGTTGAAAGATTCATATATAAGCGCTCTAACTTCAGTGATATATGGACCCTACGGGCTCAGTATCTCTTCTCTATCCCGTCTGGTCAGAAAATTTGATCATTGTCGATTTCATCGATAGTAATGCTTTGTTCGTATTGATTTCTCTATTATCTTCTAGATGTAGGCAAACTGGTGAATTAAAATTCCTATGGTATGGTGTTCGAGTTGTAACCCAAATATAATTTTGTTTTACCCAAATCATTATCTCAACTCCGACTTTAGATGATTGTGCGAATATTCCATATCAAGTGTGTTGTCCATGATGTTGACATCACCAACATATATAAACACCAAGATAATGCAGAGGCATGTGGAGGACTGCTTTATGAGTACACATGGGCTATTGATCATCATTATTGAACCAAACTTCCGGTAAAAGGAACTCGTTTCGTCTGTGCACCACACTCTTTCCCAATTGTTTCAAGTCATATAATGACATTTTTAGTTTTACATAGTATATGTTGCAATTTGCATTCAGATTCAGTACATGGATTCCATCTGGAACTTTCATTAAGTCAGACGGCTATCAATGTAACCCATAACAATTAAATATTACTTCTTGTATCTATAAATATACTCCCATCATTCCTAAATTGTTTTTGCCGTTGCTTTTTAACGTATCATTTAAAATTTAATTCAAATGATTAAAATTATAAGTTGTATTTCAAATACAAATTTAATAATAATCAAATTTATAAAAATATATAAGATTATCGTACTTTTTAATAAGACGAATAATTAAAAATAACGTTAGAAGTCAACGGTGATAACAAATTAAGAATAGAGAGAGAGCATATTTTTTCTAAATAGAGTAATTAATATTTGATTTGGAAAGTAGATTAGTACGTTTGCATCTCATCTGTTCCCATACCTGCTGCATACACGTAGCAGTTAACCCTTTGCTATTGGCAAGGCTAACCAGCCAGCCATGCCAATATGCTATGATAATGCACTTGTATTTTTTTTATAGCAGCCACATATGCTGACAAAGATGCTTTATAGCCTTCGCCACTTGCCGACAAAGATGGTGCTTAGCAGCCACACTCTGACAAAAAAAAGATGCATACTACTCCTAATACTATAGTATTGCCGACCAAGACCTCATCTGTCCTGTCACTCCTCACGTCAATCTTGCACGACCGATACCTGTCACTCCCCATGGCCCGTTTAATGGGAGCCATGACGTCCGAGCACAAGTGAGAAATCTCATATAAATCCCACTCCCCATTTAGCATTTTGCAGTACAGCAAAACTAGCGCACAGACAACATACTTCAGCAGCACACGCAGTTCGCCCATGGCAGCGCTCCCGCTCGAGGGCCGCGTGGCACTTGTCACCGGTGGCTCCCGGGGCATCGGTCGCGAGGTGTCCTCCCAGCTCGCCGCGCTCGGCGCGCGTCGTCGTCGTCAACTATGCCTCAAACCCAGCAAAAGCCAATGAGCTCGTCGCGGAGCTCACCACGCGGGGCCTCCACGCCGTGGCCGTCAAGGCGGACGTGTCCGACCCCGACGCCGTGCGCGCGCTCTTCGACCACGCCGAGGAGGCCTTCGGGTCCCCGCCGCGCATCGTGATCGCCTGCGCGGGCCTCGTCAACCCCAAGTACTCCGCGCTGGCGGACACAACGGTTGAGAACTTCGACGCCATGTTCGCGGTGAACGTGCGCGGCACGTTCCTCGTGTGCCGCGAGGCCGCGAACCGTGTCCCGGCTAACAGCGGCGGTCGCGTCGTGACGTTCTCGTCTTCCATCATGGGCACCCTCCTGCCGGGGCACACAGCGTACACGGCGACGAACGGTGCGGTGGAGGCCATGACGAAGATCCTGGCGAAGGAGGTCGCGGCAAAGGGGATCACCGCGAACGTGGTGGCGCCAGGGCCCGTGCGCACCGACCTGTTTTTCGCCGGAAAGGGGACGAGGCGTTCGTGAAAAAGGTGGAGGGGCGGTCTATGGGACGCCTTGCCGAGACCACGGATGTGGCGTCCGTAGTGACATTCCTGGTGAGTGACGCCGCGGCATGGGTGAACAGGTCATCAGGGTCAACGGTGGCTTTGCTTAAAAGCGCCCTGTGTCCAGAGTTCATTGGCCGGTGGAATGTACTGTATATCATCCAAGGATAAACCTTAATAATGTACCATGAAATGAAATGGCTTGCTGTTGTACGCATGACTTCCTATTGCATATTTAGATGAAAATTGAGGGGCCTTTTACAGTATAAAATTATGGCCAATATTTTTTTTCAAAACTACTTGCAAGTATTTTGATTTAACAATGGTCTCTTTTACCCCACCAGTGTTGGCTACTCTCTTCGTCCAATTTTATTCAGTCATTTTAGCTTTTCCATGTCCTAAATTGTCATTCTTACTTCCAGGTTTTCCATGCGTAACACCTTTTACACCTATCTTAATTCTCATACACATACTCAAAATGGCACTTCAATGGAGTAGTACACATCCTAATCCTTGACGAGAAGCATCACAATATACCACGAAGTCTTGGTATATGTCGGGAAGTATAAGCACGGGGGCTGAAGTAAGCAACGTCTTCAAGGTTTGGAAACTGTGCTCACATTTTTCTGTTCACACAAACTTCTTGTCTTTCTTAGTTAGCTCGGTCATAGGCTTTGCAATCTTTGAAAAATCTTTGATGAATCTGCGATAGTATCCGGCTAACCCAAGAAAGCTTCTAACTTCTGTGGCACTAGTGGGTTGTTTCCATTCCATAGCTGCTTCTACCTTAGTTGGATCAACTTTTATTCCCTCGGTTGACACAATATGTCCAAGGAAAGCAACTTCTTGTAGCCAAAATTCACACTTACTAAATTTCGCATATAACTGATGCTCTCTCAACCTTTCAAGTACTATTCTCAAATGTGCCTCATGCTCTTGTTCACTTTTGGAGTAGATAAGGATGTCGTCAATGAACACAATCACAAACTTATCTAACTCCTCCATGAATATCTTATTCATCAAACTCATGAAATAGGCAGGAGCATTGGTCAGACCAAATGGCATTACTATGAACTCGAATTGTCCGTACCTAGTAACAAAAGTTGTCTACTTAATATCACTTTCTCTGATTTTCAGCTGATAGTAGCCGGATCTCAAAGTCTATCTTGGAGAAATACTTGGCTCCTTTTAGCTGATCAAATAGGTCATCAATTTGGGGTAGCGGATACCTGTTCTTGATAGTGACCTCATTTAGAGCACGATAATCAACGCACATTCTGAGGCTACCATCCTTCTTTCTGACGAACAATACTGGTGCTCCCCATGGTGATGCACTTGGACGGACATAACCCTTTTCTTGGAGCTCTGCTAGCTGTTTCTTGAGTTCTACTAGCTCATCAGCAGCCATCCTATATGGTCTTTTGGCTATCGGTGTTGCGCCAGGAACTAAGTCGATAATAAATTTGACATCTCGATCTAGTGGCATACCCGGTAGCTCTTCTGAAAACACATCAATGAAATCACGTATTGCAGTTACTTCTTCTAGAGGAATAGCTTCTGCAGCAAATACTATGGGTCCGACTTTTTGCTTCCTCTACTGACAAGAAACTGAGATGCCTTTGTGGTTTATGGCTGTCACGACACGCTCTAAGCAGTATATAATTCCTTTATAGCGGTGTAACCAATCCATACCCAAGATGACATCTATACCTTCTGACTGAATGACTATCAGGTTTGCCATGAACTCTACCCCACTTAAATGAATTTTGACTCTCATGCAACCTAAACTGCACTTCATGGTAGCTCCCGGGGATTTTATCAACATGGGAGTCTCTAGCAAAACCATTGGCAGTTTTCCCTTTTTCGCAAACTTTGAAGAAACAAAAGAATGCGAAGCACCGGAATCGAACAAAACGGTTGCAAGGGTAGAGTGGACAAGGTACTCACTGAGAATCACTTCTGGTGCCTCCTCTGCAGTCGCGGTGTGGACGTGGTTCACCCTTCCATGTCCATACTGATGAGGCCTCCTTGGCGGTGCTGTCGTCCTCGGGGTTCCACGTGATGCTCCAGTCGACGCAGGTCTGGTGCGGGAGTATGCTGGAGCTACGGTAGCCGGTCGGTTCAGAGGACAGTTGGCCACAAAATGTCCCGGACTGTGACAGTTGAAGCATGTCCTTGGGGCATTTGAAGCCTGTCCCACACTTGGTGTAACACGTGGTGCAGATGGAGGTAGCGGTTGACGTACTGATGGTGCAGACTGCTGAGACTGAGGTGCAGTTGGAGTACGGTACTGCATCGTTGGCGGGTACTGCGGCTTCTGGAATTTGTTGAACCTTGGCCGCTGCCTCTGCTCAAACTGCCGCGACTTCTTAGCTTGAAACTTGTGTTTCCTCTCACCACCCAGTCTGGCACGTGCCCTTTCCAGAAGTATGGCCTTGTTCATCATGGTGTTGAAATCCGGAAAGGTATGAGTCACCAGCTGAGCTTGCATGACATGGCTCAGCCCATCCAAGAAGCGCTCTTGCTTTTTCTGGTCTGTATCAACCTCCCCTAGGGCGTAATTTCTTGATGTACTGATTCACTGTCATTGGGCCCTGCTTCAAAGCCCTGAATTCATCGGCCTTCATTTTCATTGTACCAGCTGGGATATGATAAGCTCGGAATGCTTGTTGGAACTCATTCCAAGTAATTGTAGTAGGATCAGCAGTAGCTTCGCGGTAGTTATCCCACCATTCACCAGCAGCTCCAAGGAGTTGGTGGGCAGCGAGAATTACTCTTTCCTGATCTCCAGCTGCCACAATATCCAGCTTCTTATTGATCTCTCGCAACCAGTCATCCGCTGTGAGTGGTTCCTCATCAGCACTGTCAAAAGTAGGAGGTCGAAGTCGCATAAACTCTGGCATCCTATTTTGCGGGTTCGAACCTCCCCGCTGTCCCATTCCCTGCGCTATGGTAACAAGCAGCTGAGTCTGGGTCGCCATCACATCCACCAAAGTGGCGGGCGGTAAGGGGAGTTCTTCCGCCACTGGAGCTTCACCTCCTGTTGCAGCTCGTGAAGGAACTCGTGCAGCTCCTTGAACTTCTGCTTCTGCAGCAGCGCCAGCAACAACGTCAGCGGCAGCATTAGCCGTTGCACCAGCAGCAGCAGAACTAGGGTGAGCCACTTCATTTTCACCATCGTGGCTCGACTGGGCTTCTTCTGCATAAGCCTGTCTCGGGGCACTGCGAGCTTGTGCATGAGAGCGGCGCGGATTAGAGGGCGCCCTTCCTCTCGTGACCACTCGTCCCTTCGACTGTGGCGCAACCCTTTCTTCACGAATAATCTCGTTTAGGTTGCGCTCACGAGGTTGGCGTTCCGGGATACGGGCGGATTTCTTTGGTGCCATCCTGCCAAAGACAAAATAATTGGTGGAGTTAGGTACTATTATCAGATGCATTATAACTTCTTTAGTTCTTTACAAACGGTAACAAGTCACAACTACAAGGTCTGGATTACATCGGTAGGTCACACTATGGGAGTCATACTAAGTACATCTCAAAATCCGTTGCCAAAGACAATGTCATCCACTACTACTAAGTGGGTCTCCCTAACTAGCCTAGAGGTACCAAAAGAGTGGCCATCTCAACAGCTACAGCAGTTTGAACTCCCTTGCTGACGTCCACCACAAGCCAGCGTCCAGCAGCAAAGTCCTCCTACTCCTTGTCGCCGCGAGTCTGCGGCTGACTCAGACCGATCACAGGCTTCACCTCCGGGGCTGAGGTGTCTACGCCACGGAGAGCCGGTGTGCGGCCTGGGGTGAACCGAACTGCCTCCACACTAGAGTCGGGCTCTGACTCCTCCTCCATCGGCTCGTCGGAGTCGTTGTGTAGGTCCAGCTCACCCACACTAAGTGCACAGGCAAGGGGGCTCCTGCGACTACAACCCTCGCCGTCCTGAAGTGGAGGAAGATGCGCCACCCGTGTGTCGATGGCGTCACGAGTCTCCTGGTCCAGCACCGGGGCATGGGGTGGAAGCACCACCCTCCCGTCGGAGAGACGCAACAGACTACTCTTGCGAGGCGTGGTCTTGGTGCGGAGGCCTCGGCGTACCGAAGCACTCTCAGCCGACGCTGGGGAGCTGTGTGCTCCTCTCCCAAGTGCTGCTCCCACTCCCGGCACACTCTTTCTCGCACCTCTGCGAGTCGGAGGGTACGAGGAGTGCAACTGGCGCCTCAGAATCCTCACCTGTCACTGGTGGGCGTCATGCTGGCTCTCGAGGCTCCTCTTGAGCCCCTCCTCCATCGCCTGTGCCGCGGTGAGCTCGGCACGGGCAGCAGCAAGTTGGTGCAACGCGGAGTCGCGCTGTCCCTGGACGTCTCCGAGCTGGGTCTGCAACTCATCCCGCTGCGTCTGAGCAGCAGTCAGCTGCACCTGAGCAGCGTCTCTCTGGTCGTGGGCGGTCTCCAGCTGCTCCTGCAACTCTGTCACCTGCCCCTCGGCTGAGAAGGCCCGAAGGGACTGCTGGAGCCACTGTCCCCTCACCACCTCGTAGAGCCGGTGCTGCGCGCGCAGGTGCTGCGCCGTCTCCACGAGGGTGGGGTCATCAACGGTCCTGGTGGGGCCGTCGAGTGTGCCCATCCGGTGAACCCACGTCGGGTGAGTCGTGGTGAACACCGGGAAGTACCGCACCGGTGTGACGCTGGTGATGTCGAGGTTCACCGTACACATGTGCAGCAGCACCTCCCATGCAGCACCCTGTAAAGCTGCACTGTAGGTGGGGCCCGTGGTCAGCGACGTCCACAGCGGTAGTGGATACGCCACCAAAGCCGCCTCCACCTCGTGTAGGACGTACCCCTCAGCCTCCACGCACCTCCAACGGTAGGACATCATCGTGGTGTACCCAAACCGTGCAAGTGTGCGGGTAAGGATCGCTGGAAACCGTCGGTCTTACCCTCCCCAGGGCCAAGGTGGATCCATCCCTCAGAGGCCATCTGTAAGAGACAGCAAAACATGATCAGTACTATAAAGACAGTATACAGCATAATATAAACGGTACATGAACAAACGAGCGCGTGTGGGACTAAGCCCCACTAGAACGTAGTTTTTCCACGAAAACGTATCATTCTAATCGTATGTAACGTCTCACAACCTATAATCTCATCCTACTGTTTGATAATAATTTTGCTTAAATTTTAGAGCAAAATTTGATTACAGAGAAATGAAAGGAGGGACACGTACTTCAAGTATTTAGCATGCACCAGTGCTGTATCGTGCATAAGTTAATCATGCAGAGCGCTAATGGCCGGAATAAAATATTACTCATTGCTGTTGTGATACAGGTAGCTTCTAATTTATTCCTGAGATAATAACCAGCTAGCTGTCCGTGTTGTGGATTTCGTTAGAGAGAAAATCAAAGAAGGTGGTCTCATATCCGCACGTGTTGAAATCCAATGAAGCACCGTGCTACCTTCATACAGATGAGAACCAACATGCAAGCAGTATGCAACGAATTCAAATGAATCTTACCGATGGAGCCACGTGACCGTGTACACAAATACGTAGGGCGGGCCAACCGGTTGCACAAGTATATATAACGACCATGAGAAGTTTTCAGCTCGGACGTCAGCAGGAGATAAACACGCTGACAATTTCCTATACGATTCAGGTGATAATTATCCTTTGAT
>BCLG01005376.1:0-26634 GCA_001602295.1 Zoysia matrella | reverse complement strand
CCTGCAGCTGCAAAGAGGAAGACGGCGTCGTTAGAGCGGATGAATTGACGGCCCGTCGGGCCCGATTGTTTGGGCCAGACAGCCCGAATAATCATGGAACCCGTCGGTTGGGCTGTTGTAAAAAACCCAGTAGCCTGCAGGCTGCACACCGGAGAAAGAAGCCGTCGTCCCGTGTGCCGCGCCGTTCCCAGAAAAGAGACCGGAGATCAGACGACCGTGGACCGTTCCACATGGTGACGGCACATGTCACTGCCTCGCCGCGTACGTGGCGAGCTTCCATGCACCACCGTGCCCGTGAACGGCTCCCACTCCGCTCCTGTTCATTGTCAACCTTTTCCCCTTCGCGAGGCCGTTCGCTATCCAGGCTTTTTAAAGTACGCGGCGAGCTTCCATGTACCACCGTGCCCGTGAACGGCTCCCACTCCGCTCCTGTTCATTGTCAACCTTTCCCCCTTCGCGAGGCCGTTCGCTATCCAGGCTTTTTAAAGTGACGAACCGTCGTGATCTCCTACCAAACCGTGGTTACTTTCAATCGGCTCTCTCGGTTCTCTCTAGTCCTACAGATAAACACACGCCCCCGGGGCCGGGGACGAAGCCTGCCCTGCTCAAACTCGACCGGTCTACCCCTAGCCACAGTGCGCTCAGGAATGTGCGCACCGTGACGTGCAGGGCACAACGCGATAGAGGAAGCGGCGAAATAAAAGCCCTACCTACTGGTCCCTCTTTATCAGTGAGAACGTCCTAACGCTTCGGAAATTACAATGCAGCGTTCTATAATCTGGGGTCCCCCTAGCGTTCCCGCAAAAAACAACCATATCGCCGCCTTTGTTTGTGAGGCTCAAGACCGGCAGGGTATGGAAGACGAAAACCTACGGCGCTTCGTCCGGTCAACTAAAGTGGCTGATTAACCTTGGGTGATTGGATAATTATGTACAAAGTCTAAGCCTCCTTTGAATTATGAGATTTTTTATCAGTTTCTATGATTTTTTTCTATATAGTTGAACTTAATTCCTACATATTTTCTATAAAAATCCCTTCGTTCTATGGAAAGGCGGAGGCACAATAAGAAAGCTGGATTTCTGTACTGACTACTGAGAGTCTGAGACGTAAGCCAGGAAACTGGATTAGCAGCGAGGCAGCGGCCATGTGCAGGCAGAACAGAGCTCAACAGACAAGGAGCCAAAAAGGGAAGCTGCCAACCCATCCGGCTGAAATTGAACATGCCCAAACCCGTATCGCGTTCTGTTTGCCTTGATCCCAGAAACGCAACTGCGTGAGGTGAGCTCTCGGCCATAGAAGAAAGGAGAAATCGTTCGCGTCGTTTGCCAACGCATGCACCGCAGAGGGCAAACAGCAGTGGTACTAAGGGATCATCAGAAAGGCGAGAGCTTGATGAACTCACAGCGGTGGTGGAGGTGATCCAGCGGCCCGACACGACGGACCCGACGACGACGACGCCGAGGAAGAGGAACGCCGCGGGGAGCACGGCGCCCCGCCGGCAGTCCGCGGCCGGGGCGGCCGTCGCCATGGCTGGCCTCGGTTAGCGAAGCGAAACCTCGGTCGCTCTGCTTGTCGGACGACTAATAGTAGAGAACAAACAGGGGGCAGCGCACTCGGCGCTCCTCCACTGAGAGGCACTCGGCGCTCCTCCACTGAGAGGAGAGGAGGGGCACGGCACGATGACGTCTCCAGCGGCGCCTGCTGGTTTTATGATGGATGGAGCCTGCGCAGACTAGTGCGGCAGCTCGGGAAGACGTTTAAGGCGGGCCACGAGAGTGCGCGAGTCGGGGCGTACGTGACCTGGAGGAGGAAGAGGAACGCGGCAGAAAACCTTGCTAGACTATAGAAAGTCTTGGCGTGCGTGCTGCGTTTGGGCGAGCGGCTTTTCGCGCTGACTGTTGATTCAGTGCGGTTGGCCTGTGTGATCTGGTGATACGATCACAGCGATGTTGATCATGGCTTGCCAAAAAAAACACCAGGCGAGTAAGGTAATGAGTTATACCCCTTTTAAAGCCTATGTAACGAATTCATTTAATTGTAAACACAAAAGATTGATGTTAACTTTTTTGCGAGGAGTGGGTTTTTTTAAAAGGAAAAAAGAATAAAAAAAACATGTAGAAGGATTAAGTATAGTTGACATCAATGGACTAGTAAGACTATTTGGCTTGGGTTTCTTCGGTGATTACGAGCCTACAAAAAGACTGATCACATGCGGCGGGAGATAGCCTGTGAACGGGGCATGAAACTCAAACTCTGACGGGTTACTGTGGAACGCAGTGGCGGACACAATGGAAGGACCGGTATCGATGGATGGGATAGAATTCATATCCTACCGTGTGTTCCAACAGTAGATGTGTGCTAAAAACAAACCTGAGTTTCAAGCCGATAAAATGCAACGTGATCCTTCGAACTGATGTTAACTAAACAATGCATCGTTGTGAATTTGTGATTTTAAGCTTCAACGGTCCTCAAATTGGATTCGGATAATCCAAGAAGCCTTTATATGTGAATATATTCTGAAGTTGACAATTTGGCCGAGTATTTTTTTAAAAAAATATACTCTCTCGGTTCTTTTTTCTATCATTCCGACAGTGCTCTGTCAGTTTATTCTTAGTTCATCCGTTGATTTGAAACGTCATCATTTGGTGAACACATGGAGCAATTGTTTGGTTCACAAGCTCAATGAAGTATACTCCGCTGGAGACTATGATTGAACATAGAGAATCAAAATCTAAACGAGAAAAACAGAATCAGATGCTCAGCTCCTTTGCGGGCTCTACCTTTCGTGAATGGAGGTCACTGCTTTGAGCATTCGCTTTCACGAGAAACAAAGAACAAATATACTGATTCCAGAACTGGTGTGTTTGTGATTCTCATTCAGTGGCACATCTTTTAACTCCTCCCATGTCTGCTTATTAGACCTCTTTGTGGTTGATCGCACGTGCTGGGTAAAATGTCCAGGAATCCGAGTAATAAAAGTATCAATTTTCTGGGGAAACGTATAACGAATTTGGATTTTCACAATAAAAATGTGGATCAGAATATTCCTCACTAAATATTATGGCTCAAAACGGGACAAGAAAATTCCGTTCTGTTTGCTTTTCGTTTTTGTATTTGACTTCAGACGGAAAAAAAAAAGGGAGCGGACGGAAACCGGATAAATGAAAATGGAAATAGGATCAGAAACGGTTTAGTGTTTTTTCGTCTGTTTTTTTATTCCGTTTTTAGTCGGGATGATCCCCTTTTTACTACCGTTCTAAACATAGCTTTATGTTTGTACCCACAGCATCATTTTCAAATAATTTCTACAGTATGGTAAAAGAAACTTGGCATCCTTCCCTCCCCTGCCTATCTCAATTGTCACAGCTCTCCCCTCTAGGTGTACTTGCTTCACCACGTCCGCCATCCTTCTTCACAGCGTCTCCAGTTCTTCAGAACTGAAAGGCTGAGGTCGCCTGCAGGGTTGTCTCTCGCCGCTCGAACCGTTCACCACCGCGGTCGCGGATTGGCGGGGCCAGTAGTGCCGCGGCGGCTGGAGCGAGAAGATGTTGTGGAACCGCGGCCGCACCCTGAGCGCCACCGAGTCGCACAACAGGAGGTAATTCTCGCTCACCGACGAGCCCCGCCCTTCGATCTATAAATACTGTTCCTACACAGTACACACGCAAGTGCACAGGCGGCCATTCCTGGTTGGAACTTGGAACGGAGCGGCGAGGTGCAGGCGGACAAAAATCTCGTGATCGTTTTTACCTGTGCGTGCACTGCTTGGACAGGTCCGATTCCCTGAACCCTTCTTCTGGTCCAGCAAAATGCGGCCGCCCACGTCACGTGCTCGGGCGAATCTTGCTGTGACTACGTTGGGTTCGTGTACGGTTGCACGATTAGTTCCATTTACGCTTGCTGGAGACGTTGCATGACCGGAGAAGGTCCAGGCGTCCGGTGCCGACCGTGGGGTTCCCCCTTCCAGTAAGTACGCGTACGGCGCCCTGTACGTCCAGTTCACCATCGTGTTCCCCTCCTTGATCTCCCGTCGCAGCGCTTCCCACGGCTTTATGTTCAGCTCCGGCCTTCCAGAAACCAAAACAGAGCGAGGCATATCGTTCGAAACTCGAAAGACAGAGCACATGTAGCCGTGAAAGGCTAATGCATTGTGCGTATTTACCAACCCCAGAACGAAAACAGTTGGGGAACGCGATGTTTTTTGAAAAGGGCGGTGAACGCGGTTTCCAGAGTGGTCTCGCGGCCGCAGTACCGGAACAGAGGCGGCGGACGCGGCTTTCCACCCTTGTTGCCGTCGTCAGCTCGAAAAACGGGCGTGATTGGTTACGCCTTTGGGAAGCTTGGCCGGGGTGAGCCTGGCCAGGGTGAGCCAGGCCTCGGAGAAACAAATCTTAAACTAGAAAATCAAGCGGTGTTGCCGCGTGTAAATTGTTTTCTTGATGTTTCCTGTATGTATAAAATATCTAGTTTTGAAGATTTATATAACAAAAGAAGGGATATATTTTTTAAACAATTATATTTTAGCCAAATTCTAATATGTTTCCTATAATATACAAAATATATTATATATGGGTTCTTTGACCACACCTAGGAAATTTTGCGCATATGCATGTTAAGCAAATCTACTGCAGCTGTAAAGATCTCTTACATACAAAACAATTGTGACAATCCGATAAACCAGAGATATTTCATAATCCGAAAGGGTGAATCAAACTACCGCACAAATTGTGCCCCGCAGCACGTATGCAACCTGTCCGGTTTAGGTTGCAAGGAAACCTATCCTCCCTTCGGTGTACAAAATAAATTGTTTTGGATAATAATACGGTGTTTAAAATGTAATTTTACCTCTTATTTTTTTATTAAAAAGTGATATATGTGTACTGTTATGAAAGTGTTTTCTAAGATAATCATATGTTTTATTTATTTCTTAACAAATTTAAATTATTTGTAATCTACTCCCTCTGTTTTTAAATTATTGACACCGTTGATTTTAGACATCAACTTTGACTATTCGTCTTATTCAAAAAAGTTTGATTAATATTATATATTTTATTATAATTTAATTTATTATCAAAGTAGTTAGAACTATGATCTATAATTTTACATATTTGAATTAATTTTCAAAATTGATGTTTAAAGTCAAATTGTGTCAATAATTTAAAAACAGAGCGAGTATATTTTTAATATGTGACCAAAACATTGTCAAATGACTTTTTTTATACCAAAGGAGTATCTGTTTGTGTTTAAATCATTTTTGGAGCCATAATGATTTTTAAAAAGTTCCCATTGAACAGAACCTTCGCCTCGTTACCTAGCATGTCGGTTTCAGCTGATTTTGTCTTTGCCTATGCCTTTTTTTTAACAGAAAAAAATGGTGTACTTATCAGAAACAGAAAATTTAACGTAATACTCTAGCTTGCCGGATCGGCAGCAGGGGCAACGTCAGTCATTTGTGTGAGAGTAGGGAGCAGAGAGCCGAGAGCCTGGAGCTGCATCCGATAGCACGGAGCAGGGGCCGGCACCAGGCACCAGATGGCTGGGACCTCGGGGACGGGACCGCGGGGTCTGAGGCGGCAAAGGGGCTGGAGCCGGGCGCCGGGCGCAAGAAGCACGGGGCTCGGGTCTGGGAGCTCAAGGAGATGAGGTCAGCAGCAGAGGACAGCGTCAGAGCTGGGTGCTGACTGCCGAGGACGGAGGCCGGGGCTAGGACGGAGGCGGTGAAGGGGCTGGAGCTGAGTGCCGCCGTGTGAGCGCAAGACTTTCAGCGACGGGTATAGAATCTTCTGGTCCCCGGAGAAATCAATGGCTGGAGCAACAGGAACCGTTGCTCCCTCAATGAATGGACAGGAGAAACCGACCAATCATATTGCGAGAAATCGCACGCGCTTTAATACATGTAGATCCGTTTCTCCGGAAGCGAGAATGATGGGGATTTTTTGCATCGGGCGGGACTGGTCAAGACGCAATACAGGCTACCAAACATCAGCTGCTTGCATGCGTTCAGCCAAGTCTCCGCGCGTGCACCCTTCCAATCACACCTAGGGAGGTCCAGGATGCGGGCGGAGTAGCGGCGGAGCAGCTGCAGGGATGCCTTCGCTGCGCGCTTAACTATTTGGTGCTGCGTTGTGTTTTGCTGCAACAGCCGCAGCTACAGTCATTGAGAGAAATCATTAAGAAAATAATCAAAGTGTGTTTTTTTATGAGGCCACAAGTCAGTCTTTCTTTTGTGCAACTAGAAGAATCTGTCTCCTAGCGCAGCTCGTTCTTTCCGCATCAGATGTTTCAGCGATTTCTCTTTCATAGATCCTAAGTGCTGCTAATCTTGAGTCTTCTCTCTATAACTTAGATTTTTTTTGATACCCACGTTTCTATAGGTTTGTGCTTTTTTTTTTCTAGGGTTTTAGTTTTTCTGGATCTTGATTAGTTCGGCTCGATTGGCTGAGACAGAGGATTTTCTGGTGTTTTTCGTAAATTTGTGAGGGTTCTCTGCTCTTCAGGTCCTGGAGCCGTCATTCGTGATGACTTTTTGCTAATTTCATTTTTCTTCTTTTGAATTTCTTTTGTTTAACAGAAGGGTTCAATGGTTGCGTTCACAGGTCTGCTCATATTCTGCGCTCACCATGGGATGCATCATACGAGCTGTGACATGCTAGCCGCAAGCAGCAGCAACCATTCTGTTGTTGGCTGTTAACAGCTGCAGCACAGCGCAGCAAAAACACCTTGCCCCTAGCGCACCATGTCGAGGCACCGTGAGCACGGCGACGCAGAATTGGGGGCGTATTCCTGTGCGCGCCCTCCTCGCGCGCAGGGCCGTCACTTCGCAGGGACAAGTGGGGCAATAGAACAGGTATATATATAATAGAAGAAAATATTAAGAGTGAAAATAATAATATTTAGGTTACTCTCAAAATCTTTTTAGTTTGAAAAATAAATAAGTTTGTTATTTGCATATTCTCTCTCTCTATTTTTCTTAAATGTATTTACCAAATAGATATTTCTAGAAATTTTATGTTAGACGTATTTTTATGCATTGCCTCAACTAGTGTGTATGGTTGTTTTTCTTCGATGTGATGTTAATTTGCATAGTTATTTCATTGACTGGTTAATTACTCCATGGAGCTATGGCATGAATAGCTATACTGCTGCATGTCTCTCAACGAAGCATGTTGTTTCAAGTCAATGAGAGCGATGGATATTTAAATCAAAAAGGTTACCATATTTGAAACTATATCAAATATGACCAAGAAAAATATATGAAAAAAGTATTAAATTTTATGAAATGTTATGAAAAATAACATTGAAGTTATACAGTTAATTAATTACAACTGCAACTATGTAAATTTTAAATTTTAGGACCCATGTATATTTTGCACGGGCCCGAATTTACAGAGATGACCCTGTCGCGCGTGATCCCCTGTGTCGCGCCACAGCCGCAGGTCTGGTGGATCCACTGTCTCATAAGTAGGCCAGGTAGTCTGGCGCGGCTTCGGCTGTGTCGGGGCAGAAGCAGTGAAAAAGAAAAAGTTAGCCAGTAAGTAATGAAAACTGAGCCTATATAAATAGATTCTCCAGCAAACAATACTTATGATTTTGAATCAAAATAGATTAAGCTCTTGATCTGTTAAATTTAACAGTTTTCAGATGACATCTGACTGCAGTTGCTGCCGAGAAAATCCGCTTATGCTTGCTCCCGAGGCTGTGGCCCAAAATGCTTGGTAGCGGCCTAGCGGGCGGTGTCTGATTCTTGTCGTGTCCACGCTGGTGAGCCGTGGCAGACTCGGGTGCGGGTTACCATTCTGCGCTGTTGCCGGGTTGGCGACCGGAGTCACTTGGCACATCATATTTGCAGCTACAAGCGAAGCAATTTACACGAACCTTTTTTTTTTAACTCCAGTTGATGATCTGGTATGCAGGTTTCTAGAGTACCAAAAAATGTTGTCACATTGTCGGTGACCGTACTACTATTCAGCTCGATGGCATTTTTTTTCTGCAGACAGATGGTTGCAGCTCGGCACCTAATCTACCAATATTACGGTTTGTTGGGTTAGGAAGCGTCGAGCCACCTAAACTGAAGATCACTATGTGACCCAACTCAAATAGTGAGAGGATTACGTCACCCAGCCACCCAGGACGTTTGTAGCAACATGGTGACTGGTGCGAGCCGCCGCAATTGGCACGTCAACCTTTTTGATACTGAACGTATGGGCTATCAGAGTCTATGGTTCAGACCAACGATCCAAACTAAACGGACGACCAAATGCCCCGGAACCCACGACAGTATTTGGTGTATGAGTACTGTTCTTTTTTTTAAATCCCCAGCAACTGTTATTTGGTGAGAGTGCGATACTATAAGTTTGTGCTGGTGTCTCCCACACCGGCTCATTGGCTCATTTGCAGCGGCTTAATTACACGTTGAGATCCAAGCGACAGACTGTACTTACATTCCTGCGCCTGCCTTTCTTCCTCCTGGATATGGCGCCGCAGGTACGGCTCGGTTAATCGATTGCATACCTCGACGAATCAAAGCCTATCCTTCTTCAAACTGTTCCTTGATGGGCTTTTAATTGTTTGGCTGTGAAATGGCAGCAGAAGGTGGTCTTGAAGGTCTCCTCCATGAGCGACGAGAAAGTGAAGCAGAAGGCGATGGAATCCGTTGCAGATATATACGGTAAGGGGTAAATTGTCAGTCCTTCCTCCCTTTCTCGTTTCAGCTTTTCTGCATCCGTATGTGTCGCCACCATGCAGCTGATGATGATGGTTTGATTTCAACCTCTACCATGAAACTAACCCTATCTTCATCCGTATACGATGACACTCTGACCTTTCGTTTGACTCATCGTTCATGTGACCTTGAACATGTAGGGATTGATTCGATAGCCGCTGATCATAAGGACCAAAAGATGACGGTAATAGGTGACATGGACACTGTTTGCATCGCCAAGAAGTTGAAGAAGTTTGGGAGGGTCGATGTGCTCTCGGTTGGGCCGGCCAAGGAAGAGAAGAAAGACGACAAGAAAGGGGGGAAGAAGTGATCGCAGTCCAGTAGTTTCATATCATAACTTCATAATAAAGATCTCTCCTTTCATCACCATACTAGCCCATCAATCCGTAAGCCTAGTACTAGCTTGCCGATCAAGCTCATGTATGTTGTACTCATTCTATTTCTTTCTTTTCTGGAAGGAACACATTCTTTTTTTTCTTTTTTTTTTATCATCTCTATTGCGCTGCACCATTTTTTTTTTTTCGCATTAGTACTTTTGCCTACTATAATACGTAACAGAACTGCATATCTATGTATTAAGAAGAAAATATGTACAGCCTATGCATTATTTTCTATTTATCACTACCCTTGATCTTTTCTACAGAGATATGAGCACTTTTTCTGAAAATATTGTAGGAGCGCTGCCATTTCTCAAAGATTAGAGAAATTACAGCCTAAGATTGCAATCTATGAAAAACAACACAGGCACTGTTTGGACAGAAAAAATACTGGCATGTGCTTCTTCCATGGGCCTACATGAGCTTTGAGTTTTGATCAGAATATTTACTGGGTCAGATTCAGGCCCATATAATTAATGTGAATTCAACATTGGGCTGGGCCTGTATGGGCTAGAAGTCAAATAACACGAAGGATAATATCAAGTTTAGTATAAGCTGTAGCTTTATGAGCTCCGAAAATCTAACATGCATAAAAAATGGACATAATTATTCACACCAAAGACAATTGTTCACGCTAACTCTTTGATTGTTTAGAAACGCAGAGTAAGCATACTGTTCGCCATGTCACCCTGATAGGACACCAGCACATTTTGTGTAGGGACGCAGTGTACTTTGTTTACTGTAAAGCGCAGGCAGCACTTCGTCAGATTTTTTGATAAACACGAATCTGCTATCATGGCACTGTGATTGTTTGCAAATATCTTGTTTAAAGGAAGAAAGAAACCACTGGGGCCTCCGAGTCTAAAAAATGAAATATGAAAACTTTGGCCACCAGGTGAAAATGACAGATACTGTCCATATATTCAGTATTGCTTACAGGTGCAGCTGGTTCTTATGCTTTCTCCCAGTGGGATGCAAAAACACAACTGTTAATAAGACTGCTTACAAGCGAGCTATTTCTTCATTTGTTTTCATCATGATATGCTAAGTATTACTACTACTATTTTAAGCTTACTAGAATTACGGAAGGTAAACTTTGTCCCAGTTAAAATTTCAGGTGCACTGTTCTTAAGCGGTGTCAGCTTCAGAGAATTCTAGGTCGATTTGAACTTTCCAGTGGGATCAATCGAGGATAACCAGCACAAAGCATCCCGCAATACACCTTCGCTTTGATCTTGCTATGATGAAACAGCTCTGATAGGCCATCCCCCAGCTTTTTCCGCGTCTGCTTTGGACTAATTTATGGGACAGCCAATGCCATTCTTCGCCTGTGGTTTCTGAACCGGCCGGTGCCTGTGTTGTCGTGTGTGAGCTTCGTGTCTTGAGTACCCTTGCTCAAGGAAACCCTGCGAATGGGACGCAATTTTCATGTTTGATCGCTCCGTGCAAAGGCAAGGGCATCAGGTTTTCCTGACACCTTTGGATACATCATCGATTAACGACTGTAAAAAGGAAAGTTGGAAAATCCGCATGCAGCGAACATTTCCTAGATTCGGGCCCGGTGTAAATCGTGAACATGATCGCCATCCCTTTGACCGAAAAGATCCTAATCCCGTTAAGAAAGGGACAAAAGCAAAGCTGGGAAAATGCCCCTCACCTGGTCACAGTTACTAATCTCAAGAACGTGAGCAACAAGGTAGTCGTTTAGGCATGATACGCTTCAGAGATGTGAACCTGTAAGCACTGAACAGCAAGCAATCTCTGCACTATTTGCCCAGCTTTCTGTCAAGGGAAGTCTACCTGTTGGAGGCTTCGTTCCAACCTGAATCACCGGAAATTGACCTTGTCTTTCAACCTGTGTGTAGTATATAATATGCTCAGTATGCATTCAAGTCTTGTTTAATCGTAGTCCGTACTCCTACGTTGTTGGCTGCAACTATTCTGATTTCTGAACGAGTTCTGGTTGGCAGAATCTCCGGCAATACATTACTACGAAGATCTGGCACTGTGAATGATGCAAGTCCAGGTGTCTTGGCGCACAACCCATCATCCTCCAGATCATCGCTCCATCTGTCAACCTTCGCCAGAACATAGAAAAAAGAAACAGAAAATCCTTTTCAAGAGAAAGTAAGACACGATTCGTTCCACTCACGGAAAAGTAAATTTTTTAAGCATCGTGCAGCCATCAACCAGAGCGATCGCAGGACGGTTGAGAAACGGAGAATAAAATCTCCGGAAGGCACCGGTACAGGCTGCCTGGGCCAGGTGGTGCCGGAAAACAACCTTCTTCCTGCATCCCTTGACTCCAGATTGGATTTATAAGGCCGGCCGGAGAAGCCAGCAATTGTAGGTGAGAAGCTGACAGGGATTTGGACTTCGGACGCATGTGATCGATCGATCGAGGCTGAACGAATCCCAAACGCGGGCGGAGCTTGTGGCTGCAACGCTTGCAGCGTATCGGCCTTTGGGAGTAGGATACTGTTAAGCTGGATGACACCGCATCAGCCTGTAAAAGCAATCGCAGTGGAGGGAGGGATGGGCAACGGGATTGGCGGATTGCCGACAAGCGTCGCTTTCGGGCCACGATGTCCCGCGACGCATCCGACGCGCCGGACTGGCCCGCGAAGATGGGGACGGCGGATTTTTAGAGGCCTGGCTGCGTGCCACTTGCCTGCTTCATTATCAGTGGCAAGTAATGATCCAGGCCTGTTATGCAGTGGCCGTGACGTGAAATCCCAAACTGAGGAGATATCTCTTCAGCTCTGATTCGACGCGATTGCTCGCTAATTTCGTCGACGATACGGCGAGAGATTCGATACGTAATAAGCTGCGAAGGAGATGCTCGTCGTTTAAGTGAGATTCACTTGCTGCAACGCGTTACTCTGTTGCCGGTTAGCAATAATTGAAGCGCATCGATCGCGTCGCCGTGGCCGCACTCACCGGACACCAGCAGAGCACCCTCTGTTCTTGTCCATTTGTCCGCTGAATGATTGTCCAGCGAGCACAGGAAGGACCTTTGGTTTAGAGCGAGGGACAGGATTTAGTTGGTCAGCTGTTCTGTGACTTGGCAACAACGACGCAGCAACCGGAATCGAACTTTGCTCCACCACCTGAGAGCTTTGCTGTATTATGAGCACTCTTCCCGTCATAATGCGAGCATTCTTCTCAGTCCAAGGCAACTAACCGAGCCCCGGCCGTGGTCCATGTCGATCGGCGCGGGCGGTTAGCGTGGAAACCGCCCCAAACAGCGCGTCTTCCCGTGCCGAAAGCGCCTCGGGGTACACTTGTTGGCCGCTGCGTCCGGACACATGGGCGAACGCACGCGCGACCCCGCTCCGCGTCAGCGGGGAACGCATCTGCGGACGGCCCAATAGCGAACGCGGCGCGCGAGGAAGGGATGAAAGGATGGCGCTTGGCCGCCCACGCCTAACCACGTCGCCGTCCACATTTGATACCGTGTTCAACCCGCGTGTCGCCGTGTTTACGATTGCGGGGCCGGCTTTAGCCCGTGCGCTCTGCATCATCCCGCCGCGTGCTTGGCCGTGGGGGTTTGATGGCAGGGAACGTTGAGCGAGACGCGCGCCGTGCAACGGACACCAGAGTCGCCGCGTTCACGGGATCCGAGCTGCCCCCGGTGCCGCGCGGCGCTGGGGCGCGTGGCCACCACCACGTCGCAGCGCAACCGCGCTGGCCACGCCAGGGCCGCCGTCACCGTATGCGCCCATGGGTTCCTTGCCGGCTCGCCTTTAACGTCGCTGACGACGCGGGCGCGCTCCTCCATCCGATCTCGGCCACTTGGTCCGGATATCGACATTCCGAATTTGCTTTCCTGTCCCTTCCAAGCTCCACTATTTGCACAATTACCCATACAGATTACAGCCAGCACACAAAGATAGAGAGACATTGGATGATTCTAACAATTTTTTTTTCATATCTTTACAAGCAAAGCGGTAAAGCCATGCTACAGCTAAGTTTTTATTTTTCCGGAGAAAAGACACAAGACGAATCTGCAACAACAACGAAGCACCATCCGGGCTATGAAACCGAGGAAGGAAGCCTACGCTTTATCCCAATTCAGGGGAATACGAGGCATTCTTCTGTCAGAAACAACGCCAGCTTCGTCCAGACAGACAACAACAGTTAAACCGATTGCTGCTATTAGTACGCGCGGACGCCTAGCCTCCCAGCTCTACCACGCAAAGCCAAGAACCCCCCAACAACAGCAACAGCTAAGCAAGCAAAGCCCACGCACCAGACAGCAACATGGCCGCGGAGGAGGCTAAGAAGGTGGAGGTGGAGGCGACCAAGGAGCCCGAGCCAGCGGCGCCGGCAACGGCGGAAGCACCGGCTCCGGCACCCGCAGAGCCGGAACCCGAGGCGCCAAAGGAAAAAGACGTCGCCGAGGAGAAGGCCGTCATCCCCTCGCCCGAGCCACCGGCCGACGACTCCAAGGCCCTGGCCATCGTCGAGAGTGAGTGCTACTGCCTTCTCTCTGCTTGTTTAGTTTTTCTCTTGCGCCGGTCACCGTATGGAAAAGGTGATGATGTGTACGTATACTGGGAATCAGGACCAAAATTTCCTCTGTGATTGCTTCGTCTGTGTACTATTGGTAGCAGTACAAGGTACTTGTGGTTTATGGTTTGTT
Source organism: Zoysia matrella (assembly GCA_001602295.1). Lineage (NCBI taxonomy): Eukaryota > Viridiplantae > Streptophyta > Magnoliopsida > Poales > Poaceae > Zoysia > Zoysia matrella. The sequence goes on along the minus strand of BCLG01005376.1, from coordinate 12,890 downwards.
GTTGGCATGATGTTTTTGGTTCTTTTTTTTTTGTGAAATCGATATTTTGATTCCAGCTATATTTCGCTGCAAATCATAATCCTTCTTAGGAGATCAAAATTCTCTTTGTTGGTTGCATAATTGAGTTGTTTTGAGCTGTCAAATACACTGTGGGCACCTTTTCTCCTGGTGGAACATGTCTCTGAAACCTCTCTTTGCGCATGAAATAAAATTTTATTAGAGTCCTGAATCAACTTCAAATACTCAGGCGACTTTGTGCGAAAATTTTCAGTCATGCTAAATATTTCCTTTTGTCGGAATAGTAGTAAGGCTGCAAATCATTGTCCAAGAATAATTTTCAGGTTTTGCAAAAATTAAATCCTCGAGAACACTCTGGGGTGTTTTGCCTCCCTTCTTGAACTCAATCTTGAGGATGACAAGGTTTCTATCTTGGGGTTTAAAAGGGCTAATTGCTTGATTCTTGACACGCAGAATTAACTTGCTTACAATTTCATTGAAACTTCCCTGAATTCCTCACTTTGCCCTGCGCTGTCCCCTTTTTCCATCGTTATCGATCCAGTTTCCTTTTAACACTTCAAAGCTTTGGAGCGGCGACAAAAAGAATCAAACAGGAAAAAAAGAGAATAGCTTTCTATTTGGTATCAGCTTTTTTCTTTTGAATTATCTGACTGTTCTTACGAGTATCTTCGAGCTGTTTCTACGGACAAAATTCTGATGATTCCTGTCTTTTAAATTGAATATTGATTAAACCATGCCATCAGTACTTTAATAGTGGTATGAAAAATTTACGGAGGTTCTTCTGACAGAGATATAGCTTCATATTGAAACACACAATTTACTACTCCGACTTTAGAGCAGCTGGTCACTTGGTCTGTGTTGCTGTTACGTCTTCAAGGACGTTCACGGATTCCTTGCATAGCTGGGCAAATGATGAAACCATGTGTTTGAAAAGCATTCAGTTTCGCTAATAATTAGATATGCTTAATGGACTATAAACGCTTAACCATGCCCTGCTTGCTTGGCAATATATGGAATTTAGCTCCCCTAATAATTAGATATAATAACAAGTCATGAAATTTCAATGTACGGTACTAATTCTTAAGTAACCAATGAGCCATAGATGGGTGACCTAACATGAGCTGGCAAACCTGGTAACTTTCGCTTCCTCTTGTGAGACGCATCTCATTGCGATGTCAACACATCTTTTTCGATCTCTTATCCACTACTTGTGAACGAATACACTGTGCAGGAGCTATCTTCTTTTTTGGAAGGAAGAAATTCTGAAATATGTACTACAACCAGCCCATATTCTAACAACTGTAAATCACAGAACAATATAAACACGAAGATTTGCAGCCACTACTTCTGTGAAAATCATTATGCCCTAAGCAGCTGGAGACAAGGTCAACAATCTTGCAAAGATAGCCCATTGGATTCTCCGAGTAGGCATAGTATGTCATCATTTGGTAATTCCTTTCCGGAAAGAGCTGGAGTACGTCCCTTTCCTTTTCTAGCTGGAGTACTAGTCAAACGAGAACAAGGGAACTATACTACGCAATATTATTTGTGCAGAGGTTTTCTAATCAGCAGTTGCACAAGTAAACATGTGGAATATTATGGATGTGGTGATCTATCCAATTATTTTAACTGTTTTCACAAGTAGCGCTTTTATGCTCCAGCAAAGATGGAAGCATGGTAATAATATTGCTTTCCAGATATAAATAGGTTACCAGAAATCATAAATTAATTTTTCGTAAAATGAAGCTTTTTTAAGCAAGTATTGATCGTTAGTCATGGATGTAAGTTATGCAGAAAAGCAAACATTCCTACGTATCAGTATTACTCATGAAGATTTCGCCGTTTTTTTTTGCTTTACAGAGGTTGCAGATGAACCTGCTGCTGAGAAGCCTGTAGATGAGAAGAAAGAGGGCTCGCATGACAGAGGTATGTATCTCTTATTTCCATATTTTCATGTACTGTAAGTACAACTACTAACAACATAAAACCTGGACTCCAGATATCGCTCTTGCAAGGGTGGAAACAGAGAAGAGGAACTCTTTGATCAAAGCATGGGAGGAGAATGAGAAGACTAAAGCGGAAAACAAGTATGTATCCGTCACAATAGATGTTCATGTTGCCAATGCGTTCTTCGGTTATTTGTAACAACTTGTTTCATACATGGAGTCTGAAACTCTGTACAGCTTGCTATAAATGTTATTTCTAGCATTGCTCTCAGGACAGTGAGGACATATGAATGAATCCTATTTAATTCGAACAAAATAATGAGAAAATATTTAACTCTATGATACAAGAATATGTAAGTGGGACATTATAATTTATTTTTTATTCGAACGATATGTAGGGAAAAAATGAAATTGGGATGAAAGAGTTTGTAACAAGTCATTACATTTACCACCAGAACTTTTATTCTTAAAAGCAAGAAGTTGATACATTTTTTTTCTTCGCTAAGTGATGTGGAAATTCCTAACTTGAATCGATTGGCTCAATTCTCACAGGGCTGCCAAGAAATTGTCTGCTATACTTTCGTGGGAGAATACAAAGAAGGCGAACATAGAAGCTGAACTGAAGAAGATCGAGGTAATTTTGTTGTGTCCCATTTTTGCTTCTTTGGAGGATAGACTCGGTATGCCTATTTATGAGTGAGTAGTAACATTTATAGACATTTCTCTTATGGAGAAATCTATACTTGACTCACCATTAGCTGTAATGGACCAAAAGGTTAGATTGAATAGCGTTATGTAAGACACTCTGAAAAATATGCCATGGTGTGATTCAAATGTTATACGATTTACACATCCAGGAGCAACTAGAGAAGAAGAAGGCTGAATACGCAGAGAAGATGAAGAACAAGGCTGCAATAATCCACAAGGAGGCAGAAGAGAAGAGAGCAATGGTGGAGGCAAAGCGTGGCGAGGAAGTCCTGAAGGCCGAGGAGATGGCCGCGAAATACCGTGCCACCGGCCACACTCCGAAGAAAATGATCGGGTGCTTCGGAGCCTAAGAAACGTCTTTACTAAGTCACTCCATGCAAATTTGAAGCTTTTCATCCGTGGTTGCTTCCTTCTTTCACCGTATCAAAAAGTGTGTAGTGTGTCTTCGGTGCAAGGAAACCGTCCCTGGTGTGTAAAGTCTAGGTTTGCTGTATATACACATATTTTACTTCCAAGACAGAAGTTTGGTGGTGTACATCTTGATGCTTGGACAAGCAACATTCTTATGTGTAGTTAAGAAGTCGCAATGATGTCGTCGTCGTCGTTGTTGTTGACATTTAAGCAGACATTTTGTTCTTCGCATCCTCCTGGTTTTGTTTCTTCCTTCCGTTGTTGCTTACTGCATTTCCGTTTCGTTTCTGTGTGCGTCTGTCTTGTTCTAACAACCTGAATTGCAGTTCCTTCCATTGTTTCTATGTAGCTGGTGGACAATACTCTCTCCGTTCCAAAATACATTACAAAATATAATCATTTTTAGTTTTAGTTAAAATCAATTTTTTATTACTTTAATCACTAATAATGTATAACTAATAATATTTTATCATATAAAAATTATATTTTTTTAGATTTATCATAAAATAAATTTTTATAAATAATATATTTTTACATTAAAAATTATGTAATTTGCTAGATATTATTAAGTAAAAGTTAAAATAGTTTGACTTTATTTAAACTTAAAATTGCTTATATTTTAAAATAAAAGGAGTATAAAACAAGACAATTGCGGACAAGTCATAGGGGAACTGTGAACAACTACTTTGTATTGCAGGAAATATTGTGAAACTTATGGATAGTAGTGGAAGTATAATGATATTGCAAGCGACGAAAGGCGCCTCGTCAGTCGTCACCGGCTCACCGCTGAGGACAGAGGTCTCCCAGGAGACGAACGAAAGTACTGGGTGCATTACTGGGCTGCATTGCTGCCTGGGTGGGCCGAATTGTACTTTGTAGGCTGAACGTTGACATTATTACTCCATAAATTATGGGCTGAACTAATTTCGACACAAACAATACTATCGTGTACCAATTCTTCACCTTTTATTATTATTACTGTAGCATTTGAAATGAGTGACCAGTCAAATCACCGGCTGTATATAGAATTACTCTCTTTCTCCGATTACTTGTAATACTAGAATTCATAAGTTTTTCTCTTTTATTTGTTATTTTCGTTTTTTAATACACTTTTCTTTATTGCAATACATTTTTATCTCTTTTCTTCTCGTTTTCAGCGTATCTAACTTTTTCACCATACTTAGGCCTCGTTTAGAACGGAGAAAATCTTTTTTTTTATTTTTTTCTATAAAATTAAATTGATTCATGTGAAATTTCTGTTGTTCGAAATGAGATTTTAGTTTCTGTATCCATGGCTAAGACGACAAAGAAAGTGGAGTACAATATTACTCCTACTATTACATCACCGACCGGTAGACAGTGATCCGAGCGGCAGGCCTGCCGGTCCTGGCGTCCTGCTGATGAAACCACAGGCAGATGCTGGCCGAATGCACATTTTTTCCCCGTTTCAGTCAGAGTCAATTGTACAGCCGACGGCAATAAATGTTCTCGCCGTGCCGGTCCCAGCATCTACAGTCCGGGTGGGTCGGGGACGGCGAGGAAATGGATCAGAGGACATAGCCAATCCACTCCGCTGCTGGGGTCGTGGTCGTGGACGGCCGGCCGGGACCCCTCTCGTCGTCGCCAGGCCGTGGACCGGGGCTTGGTGAAGGATTCTCACCGCCGAAAGTGAAATTTGAAACTCTAAAATTGCGGGAAACAGAACAGGTAAAAGCCGGGACCCATCACCCATGCATGAGATGTGCTCCAGGCGAGCGAGAAGACGACGGCACAGATCCTGAATCTTCGGGGGCGTCCCGTACAAGTACGTGCAATTAGTTTACTGGCGGCACCTGATGGTTGAATTCAGCGGCGCATGCTTACTGGTGGCCATTTACCCGCTAACAGTGAGGTTTATAGGCGGCGAAATTTGTTCAGGATCGATCTGAGAAGAATTCAAGCATGGTCGAAACTCAAAATGACGCCCAGTTTATCAACTTTACATTCACGCACAGCCAATTTTTACAGCCCGATATGCGTTACGAGTCGTGTGGCATAGACGCATGGAGACCACGCACGACAGGGACGCATGCATGTGCGCGTAAATCGTAGGCTCTGGTACTACTCCTACGTCTACGATGATGGAATTCCAGAAGAACAATCAGTGAATCAGGAACGAACGGAAAGTTCAGTTGGTGCAATAGGAGTATTAATTGAAAGAAGGAACGGTGCGTAGCAAACCGGTCGAATCTAGAACGGTCCAAGGCCCGAGCTACAGTATGCTCCTTCAAGTCCCTAGTGGAGTGTATCGTGGTGTGTTTCTCTCTGTCACCTTACGCGCACCGACCGCGCGTGCATGGATGCATGGCCTAGCGTGGCGCCGCCAACGACTGGACCGACCTTTGCATGCCGGCCACAACACATGGATGCGCCCCCATGCAGCATCGTGTGGTACCCGTAGTGCTAAATAACTGGCGGCCTATTCCAGGATTTTTCTTATAATTTATACTCGTAATTCTGTGTGGTGGGGATATAGGATAACGTGGTCTCGCAAACATCCTACTGAAAGACATCAAAGCTTCTAGGAGAGAAGAACCAGGTGCCTCACCTTTAGGCAATTTTCAATCAGAAGTGTGCTGTTAACAAAGAGAATTTGCATCGGACCGTCGCGGTAGTGGACCAGGGCGCTTGAACCTAGCTAGCTAATGCCACAATTAGAATAAATTCTAATAGTTGGAAATTGAAAATGGTGATTTATTTTGTCGGTTGCGGTAAGATAATTAACAAATGGAGTAGACATGAATGAAGTAGTAGTACTATTAAATTTGTGGACATCATCATGCAACACAAAGAAAGACTCACATACATAGAACGGAGGGAGTAGTCATAACCTTATTCAAAATGTGGTTCCAAGTTTTACATGCAAATTTGATGGCGCACTATATATAGCAATGACGTAAAGCGATTGCAAAGTGTGTGAAGCCATGATACGAGGTGGAGACATGCGGCTAGGAGCAAAAAAGAGTCATGTGCAGGGTCGCAATCTGCCTGAGCTAAATTTTTCTAGTCGTGACTAGTGTATCTCACTGCACGAGGTTCGCGGTCACGAAGACCTGCTAGTTCGATTGGAGAGTGCATGCATCGCCGTGAAGTGCACGCATGGCTTTCCGACCTTCCTCGCTCACGCTTGTACAAGATCGAATTCTGAACCACGTTACCCGGAGCTTGCCCACAGGTCGCGTTATACAGAAAACACGCGCAAGTGTATTAGTTCTACGGACTACGGGGCAGAGCGGCAGAGGAAGGCAAGATTAGACAACATCCACCAGAGTATTGTTACGTACAACAGCAGCCAGGCAATCGTCTAGAGCAGTCGAAAAAACTTAATTGCCCTACGCAGATATGCCTAGTAGTACACGGGCACACATAGTACTCCTGCATGCATCTACTAGCTGTGTACATGTACGTACAATACTACGACACGCCATTGTACCACGAAGGAGGCAAACTCCTCGTGACGAATGTGCATGGCGTCTCTGTATACATATGTACGTACGCGTACGCTTCAAAACATGCGAAGTGCTGTCTAAGTCCGACACACTCCGGTGGATCGAGAGCTCAAGGAGCACTAGGCTAGCTAGTTATTCGAATGGCGCGAACAGTGCTGCCCCGGCGAGCAAGTCGGCCGCCGGGAACACCGCGAACGCGCCGAGCCGGCCTTGCAACAGAGCGAATTCCTCGACCGCCAGATCCAGGAACGCCTGGTACTCGTCCGCCATCGTCGACGCGGCCCCGTTGTTGGTCATCGAGGACTCGTCCCCGTGCGCGTGCGGCGCCGGCGGCGGGGCGATCGCATTCGCCTGCGGCGGCGGGTCCGGGCCTTGCCCGTGCACGGCTGCGCCGCGGAAGGACTCCCCGACCTCGGAGTTCCAGAGGCGCAGGAAGATGTCGGGCCCCGCCGCGTGCTCGGCCGCGGACGACGACGAGGACGCGGTGGCGGAGGTCGTCGTGGTGGTCGAGCACGAGAGGAGGGACAGGCGCGCCTCGGCCTCGAGGCGGGCCGTCTCCCACTGGGCCATGTGGCGCGCAGCGGATGACGAGGCCGACGCGGCCAGCAGGGCGTCCTCGCCGTGCGACTCCTGGCGGAGCTGCTTCTTCAGGTGCGTGTTCCAGTAGTTCTTGATCTCGTTGTCCGTCCGCCCCGGCAGCTGCGCGGCGATCATGGACCACCTGGGATCACGCACGACGATCCAACGTAAGCAAACACGGCATCGTGGCGTGGCGTGAGTCGATTCCAGTTCTACTACTCCTACCTACTGCATCAGTAGTTGTATTCAGGTGTTCGTTAGCCGTTACTGTACATAAATGCGCGTGATGAGTGTGCTACTGAGAGTGCAGTCACTGTAACCATGAATGTAAAGATTGCTTTGACCATGGACAATATGCGCGTACGCATGCATGCTGCCATGAATTACTCATGTACAGAGCGACGAGGCATGCAAGCTAATGGTGGTCGAGTACTCACTTGTTGCCGACGATGCCGTGGAGCTGGAGGATGGTGTTGTGCTCCTCGGTGGTGAAGGGGCCGCGCTTGATGTCCGGGCGCAGGTAGTTTGTCCACCGCAGCCGGCAGCTCTTGCCGCACCGGTTCAACCCTGACCAACACCAGGTCACCAGCTCGCCTCAGCCCCAGATCGACGAGACATGAGTGAAAATGGCGCGATCGATCGAACTTACCGGCGAGCTTGGGGAGCAGGCGCCAGTTGCCGGACCCATTGGCCTGGACGTAGTCGACGAGAAGCTTGTCCTCCTCCGGCGCCCACGGCCCCTTCTTGACGCCCTTGCCGTCGCAGCACGGCGTCCTCCCCATTATGACCTTCGGCTTCCGAAACGGACCGTTCCGGTAACTTTGCCCCTCCGATGGCGTCCGGCGACGCAGGACCGGAACGAAGGGGGAGTGAGCTGAATGAGTAGCCATAAATGCGCAGGCGCCAGATTTATAGGCCGAGGATGATCCGGTGGCATTAAATGCCGCGGATTTTCACCTGCTGCAACAACGAGAGCTGGGGGAGGAAGGCGAAGGCACCATCAATTATGAGGGGAGTCGCGCAGACGCATGCATTTAATAGGGGCGAGGGGAACTCATGCAAGTACGCCGAGGGGTTCAGAGGGACTTGAATGCGGTAGGGGACTACTGGTTGTCTGTTGTTGCACGTCGTGGAGCTGCCTTCCTACCGATACGAGAAATAACCCGCGCGGCCAATCAGTGATCCATTTTACTCTTGGCTGTGGTTGCTAGTATTAACTTTTAAAATTAATTTTAATAATTTATTTTTTAAAACGTCAATTTAAATAAGTAAATTTATCGATAATAATTCAAATATAAAATAAATTATAATAAATATATAACATATAAATTTTTTATGTAAGATAAAATTTTTAAAAAATGTTAGAAGTAGAGTAAATATGATATTCCCTCGTCCATAATTATAATTCATTCTAGCATTTAAATTTTGTTATCAAGTATATGTCACTCTCTCTTTTCAACTCATTTTCTCTCTTCTTTGTCTTTTTTTTTCTCGTTTTCTGCTCACTATACTTTTACACTTCTCTTTAATTCTAGTGCACAAAGCTAAAATAACTTATAGTTATTAAGGAGAGAGTATGAATTAAAAAAAGGAAAAAGTCGCCAATTGGCGGGGTTACCAAAGGGTGATGACTAAGTGCTTTTACTTTTATATTTTTAGAAAAGCTAGTTAGTGACTAGTTGAAAAAGTAAACTGATAAAATTTAAGTGTTATCTTTTGTGGAGTATATTTTTAGCTTCTAAGTAAAAAAACAAAAAAAAAATAAAAATATGCTTTTCAGCTTTTAGTTTATTTCATCAAAAGCTTGTTTTCAATTTTTTAAAAACAAACTTTTCAAAATCCCGTTTGTTTTAGCTTTTGATTTTTTCGTTTTTCCCATTAGAAAAAATAGTTGAGAAGCTGAACTAAAAACCTAAAAGTCCACTACTATACTATGTGTTTTGGTGGAACCAGTTCGGTCCGGTCTTACCGGACAATTGATTTTTATTTTAATTTTTTTTTAAAAAATTTGAAAATTTAAAAAAATTTGAAATACCGAAAATCGATAAAACCGATAAAACTGATCGGTTAACTGGTGAGTTTTAAATTTTAAATTTTGAAATCTAAAACAAAAAATTGGCCGACTAACTAATGAAACCGGTCAATTTACTGTAACAGTTTGTTAAAATTTTAAAATTTCGATTTAGAACGACTTTCAATCCATTCTTTCAGTTTTTGCGGTTTTCCTGCCGGCGGCCCGGCATGATTTCACCTCAGCTTGGGACTTTTTGCGTTTGAAGATGATTGATCCGGTGTCCAGTGTTGCCGCGCATGTACAGGAGCTGCACAGCAGAAACGCACAGCACAGAGTCAGAGGTGGGCAGGACTGCAGTGCAGTTATTAACTTGGTGACGGGGTGTGGGTAAGGCGAAGGTCGATCGATCATCAGCAGTCAGCAGATGGGACCGAGACGTGAGGCGAAAGTTGAGCGGCCATGAATGAGGTCGTGAGCTCCTCCCCCTTTGGAGGCTGGAGCTGCATCATGCTTGTGCCACGCGGGCGCCGGCTCGCCCTTTGGCGCGGGCGCCGGCTCGCACTTTGGCGCGGGCGCCGGCTCGCACTAGGCGGTACCGGGGAAAACTGGGGAAAGGTCAGGGAGTCGGCGAGGGGCTTGACGATGGCCCATGGGCACGGCCGCCGCTGCAGGCCTGCGTTACCGTGCCGTGGCGGTGGGCGGTGGCCTCGTGGTACAGTATCAAAGCTGGTGAAGGCAGCGCACGGCAACGCGGTGACACAACGGGACAGGAGATCGTGGTTCGTGGGGATGCTTGACATGCGGAGGGCTACTATGCCTACGGTGATAGCCTTGGACTGACGTCTGACGGGACCTTCTGCGCCTTGCCTCTGTCTTGTCTGCTGGTGTACCGCCGTCCCCGATCGTGATCGGCGAGACTGGCTCTGTGGCTTTGAGGTGCAATGTTACGGTAAGGCGTGCAACTCCGAGATTACAGTACTGGCATGAACTTCACTTGGAGAACAAGGATGTCAAAACCAGGCCAAACTTATCACTAAACTAGAAAAAAAATTGGTTTTTAAAATTTAAAAACACAAAACCAATCAAACCGATAAATAAACCCAAAGAACTGGGTGGTTTTCAACTAAAATTCATTCAAATTTCGAATTTGTAGCCTTTTTTACTTAGCTTGACTAGTTTTTCATCCCAAAATAAAAGCACTTATGTTCTCCTGCCTGCCGACACTTTTTCCGTCTCAAAATAGACAGCTCAACAGGGAGGACAAAATAAAATGCATTGAAAAAATAATGAAAATCTCATTCGGTTAAAAAAACACTGGTACTAGTACATAACAAGACTGCCATATCAGAATACATATAGAGAAGTAACTATAAAATGATGGAGAATGGAAAATGTAACAGTGTCTCGAAGATCTATGGCACGATACTGACAGAACACTTCGCAGCTTGGAGGGAAGGATGGTCTACAGTTTGCGGCAAGGTCACAAGATGGCACCAGGGTTAAAATGTCCTGTAGAAAAAGCTATTTCAAATGTCGTCAAGCACAAAAAGTCTTGACTGATGACTGTGAGTGACCATCTGCACTGACTACAATTTTTAGATGAGCTTTACAGCAAGTTACCAGTGTCACTGAATGCTCCATGCAACTCGGAGTTGAAATGAACACCACGGAAGAATACGGAATTAAACCTGCAGCATAATAAATGAGTCAACCACAGCACCCAAACAAATACGGCTTCAGAAAAGCAAGCAACTGCTTCAAAAGACTGATAACTTACAATTAAAGAGAGTTCTAGTATGGTACGACTATAAGATAGCACAGTATACAGTATACTCACACCAATAGTCTAATACATTTACAGACATGTACTAGAAGATACACGCCAAGCATGTATAAGAAAATTCAAAAGATTCAATAGAAAGCGCATCTACATTCAAGATTGTGCATCTACATTTATAGCCAAACAATTTAAATCCAAGATTGTGCATCTACATTTACAGCAGAAGCAATTTGTCTCCAAGTTGTTTTCTTTATATGAGACTGAAAATGTAGCAGCTTCGTGATACATACATGCACCACAGAGAGGCAGAGAGCAAATAAGGATTTGTACCTTGTGAGCTGATATTTAAAAAAGCTCTTATTACTTCCTTGGAGTTACTCAATCACTATTGGCAATATATTGCCTGATCTATCTGAGGAGGTATTGGTTTTATCTCTGTTCCAAGTTCCTGCTCAATCCGATACAAGTTGAACTGATCCTCGTAGGTGATCAAATTCACAGCCAGACCAAGGTGGCCAAATCTTCCAGATCTACCAACCTGTAAATAATATATCAAGGAAACTTCAAACACAAAACAATGAAGCAACACATCATCCAAGCCACATGCCCAGCATTAATACACAATGAAAATCAGTAGAAATTATAACATGGATAAATAGAACACAGTGACATCTCTAATCCTTTTATTATGTCTACGCAAACACATACAACCACCTTAATAATGCAGTATCTCTCTATGGACAAATTGCGGAATTCGAATAAAAGTTTGAACATCAAATAAAGATTTAATTCATCAATGCATACCCTGTGAAGATATGTTTCTGAGTTCTTGGGGAAATCAAAGTTGATAACAACATTGACAGCTTGGATATCTATTCCCCTAGTAAAAAGATCTGCAATGGAAAAAAAAAAGAATATTATTAGAAACAATCCAGTTTTCTAGTACAGAAATAACGTCCAAAAAAATATGAAAGAGCACAACAGCTTCGATGCCGTGATATGTTATCGAGAGAAAGATATAACATCAACAATAACAATTGATAATTCTTAGAATATAACTAAGAGAAGTAACTGCAGTTCTGTTCTATTTCAGATTTTAAAGTTTAGGAGTGAAATATACATTATTCTGGGATACAAAATACTGGCACTCAATAATAAAGAAAGGAAGAAATATAAAAGAGAATCCAAAAAGAGGAAATCAATACCTGTACACACAAGGTTCCTACATGCACCATTGCGGAAATCATGGAAAACTCTGTTTCGATGATCTTGCAGCATTTTAGCATGGATGTAGAAGCAAGAGTAACCAAGCTCAGTAATCTTCTTCGCCAACAGTTCAACACGGTTTACGGAGTTACAGAATATTATCGACTGATTTATTTGCAGCTGTATCAAAGAGCAATATATGCATTACCTATGTATGTAAGGTTACAAAAACACATGCTTAGTGTAAAGTAATGGTGTTAGAAAGAGAAGAAACCTTGGAAAAGAGTGTGTTAAGACAATGAACTTTCTGCCTTTCTTCAACAAAAGCATAGAATTGAGTAATTCCCTTAAGTGTAAGTTCATCCATAAGGTTGATAATATAAGGTTTGGGCAGATACTTGTCCTTGAATCCCTTGACAGTCACAGGAAATGTTGCTGAAAACATCAAAATCTGCCGATTGGATGGAAGGTATCGAATCAACTGTTCAATAGAAGGTTGGAACTCAGGAGAAAGAAGCTTGTCCGCCTACAAGGGAAAAGGCATCAATTAGTAACTTATTGTTAACAAAACTTTCACCACAATTCATAACTAATTACTAGTTTTATTCATCTCTTTTTTGCTGCCCTATCATGTGGTGTTTTTAATTCCTAGTCTATTTTGCAGAACTAAATGATATGCATAATACAGCATAGCAATATAGTCCATGTTCAGACTTGGCTATATTTGGTTGCTGTTTTAG
>BCLG01005375.1:3515-22096 GCA_001602295.1 Zoysia matrella | reverse complement strand
CCAGAGGTCCGCCGCCGGGGGCGCCGCGTACGCCGGGTGCTCGTCGGCCGCCGGCGGCGCCGCGAGCCCCAGCGTGGACAGGCAGAGCAGGACCGCGTGCCGCAGCACGTCCAGCAGCTGCAGCACCAGGATCAGCGGCTGCGGCAGGATCACGCAGTAGCACACCGACGGGAACCCCATCGCGGGCTCGCTTTCTCTCTTTTTTCTTTCTTCGTCTAGAGAGAGACAGGGGGAGGAAACGTTGGAGGAAGGAAGAAGGTGGGGAGGTGTGGGGTCTATATATATCAGAGAGAGGAGGTGAGCGAGAAAGAAGAGAGAGATGGCCTGGCTTTGTTGATGCTACACGCACAAACAATGAAACAAGCCAGCGACGTGCACGGTTGGAAATTAAAATCCCAATAGACCCGTGTGGATCCGTGACAAGGACCGCTGCTACAACTACAAGAACTTCCAACCTACTCCATGGCCGGCGCGCTGTACAAATACTATGTTGCGTCGCAACCGATCATAGGGGCTGTCTGGATGGTGGCTATAAGTCACTTTTTATATACAATTTTCGGTATATAGTTTATTTTTCTTTCCTAATTTATGCTTACAGTATATAAAATAATTCTTATACTCCATAAATTAGAGTAAAAAAACTCCAAAAGGTTTACCAAACATGTTCTAAGTTAGGTGATCAGCTTTGTATTTTACATTTATGAAAAAAAAAACTTTAACTTCTATGTTTAAATTTATTGTCACCAATTAGTTCAAATTCAAGGACGCAGGGGCACTCTTTACTCCGTGGCACTCAATCAAAATTAGACTCCAAAACAGTATAGTGCGGTTTGGACACGGACATGTTACATAATTAGTAGGAGTGGCACTAGTAGTTTATGGGTTGCACGTACACGCGCACATGCGGTGTCGCGAGACCCGCGCTTGACTGTTGCCGCTTGGTACTCGTCCTCCTCCGCAGCGGACGCCCACGATTAGCTGTCGCCGACCGCCGGTCCGGTGGTTCGCCACCAACCGCTCCTCTTCTCCATTAGCCGCCGCCGCCGCTGTGCTCTGTTCTGTCCAGTTCAGCCACCGGCCGGCCACCTATTTCCGTCTGTTCTTCCATCGCCATGGATCGATGGAGGACTCTTCCGGCGCGGTGCCGGCCAGCCGCTCCGGTTTCTTTCTGCTCATCGGAGGACGAGGACGTGGGGGCGAGGACGCCATGTGTGCGCTAGCTAGGCCCGGGAGCATCCGGAAAAGGCGGGCACACGCACGAGAAGGGCCTACGGTTGGTGGTTTTATTTGGGCCTACCGAGTGGACAGCCGCTTGAATTTTTTGCTCGGCCAAAGATGCTGTCGCTTAATTAGCCATTTGTGTTTCTTATTAGGTGGGGTAGATTTTAAAATAGATCTAAATGATTATAAACCATGTATTTATGTTGATTTTTAGATTTAATTTTTTTCCTTCTGCAAAGTAAAAGTTCTCATATAATTATTAATTATTGTATTCCTATCATTCAATTTGAAAAGTAATCAGCGAAATTTGACAAGTGCTTGTAATTAGAAATATGTTACTTGCTGATATTATTTTATTAATATTTATATTTTTTTAAAAAAAATCAATAGTTGCAATTAAATTCGTTTACCTGTTAAGAGATGAATCAACAACATTTGATCTATTTTGAAACGACTCCCTTATTGAAATCACAGGTCTCAAATAAGAGGACGGAAAAGTTTGCTTTTGGGTGAATTTGATACATGCTTATTACAATTTGGTAAACTTTAAAATATGTCATTGACATTTTAAAATATGTTATTTATGTGTCAATGACAGATAGTGTTCTGTAAGTAAATGACATGTGAGTTTAAAATAATATATTTTAAATTTTACAAAATTATAATAATATATATCAAATTAATCCTCGTTTATGTGAACATTGCGGAACGAGCTGGTTTTACAACTGATGGACTCGGGGCGCCCTGTTCGCTTGTACCCCCCTGCCTCGCAAAAGCCGGACACAAAAGCAGAGCATCGCACACGCACTCGGCCACTGGTCCAACAAACAATTAGTGCTACGACTACTACTCTGGAGTACTAAACAAACCATACTCCCATCCGGCTCAGCTGGTAATAATCGAAATCTGAAGGGCTAGATGCTTTAAGCTCTCGATAGAGGTCGAAACACCGCTGCCAGTGCTGCGCGGGGCCCACGCTCCATTCCCGAGACAAACCGTGGTGGACGGCCCCACACACCAAGGCTACCCGGTTCGTCCTCCCACGGTGCCACCATCTCTGGATATGACCGTCCTTCAGGGCGGCCCAACCTTGGTCAGTTCTCCTCGATCAGGAACAACGCACAATGGTGTGGTGCGTCATCGCGATGGTTAGATATATACTATCTTCTTTTTTAAATTGATATTATTATCAAATTTTAACATCAATTTTAAATATTCATCTTATTTTAAAAATTTTGATAAATATTATATATTTTGTTATAATTTAATTTATTATTAAAATTATTTAAATCACACATTAAAATTTTACATATTTGAATTAATTTTTTAAATAAAACAAACAATCAAAGTTGATATTTGAAAAGAACAGCAACATCAATTTAAAAACGGAAGAAATATTCATTATAATTTCAATGGGATGTGAATCATGATTGTATATCTTAGATCTCCTTTGCATCGCACGATTTTCACAGAAATCTTACAGAAATTTCACAGAAATCAGTTTAATTTCATAAGAAAAAGAAAAATGCAGGATACGAGAAAAATTCTCATGTCAACCTTAACTTTTATACAAAATTACAACAACATGCATTCAATTAATCCTTTTTCTTTAATCTTCTTCCCTTTTTCAGACAAGTGGAATGAACTTGCACAGCTAGTCAAGTGCACAAGACACACTCCGTTTGTCTCGGGAATGTCGATGCGATTAGCTACTCTAAAGTTAATCAATGTCGATGCGATTGATAGAATAGTGTGGGGACAAGAAATATAAATTATAAAATTTTATTACATATAAATTATATTACTAGATTTATTATTAAATAAACTTTTATATTATGTAACTTTTAATATTAAATTTATTTTAATTTTTTAAATATTATTAATCAAAGTTAAAAAAATTAACTTCGATCGAAACCAGAAATATAAGACGGATGTAGTACCTATCTTTATTTTGTACTCCTACCTGTTGCCAATCCACCTTTATTTGCGGTGATCGGTGGCGGCGTCAGGGGGATTTGCAGGCTGGCGCGCGTGCATGTGGGTCGATGGCCTCGTTAGGTTCGATGCGCGCACATGATCGGTGTCAAAGCAGCCAGACCGCGGGAATCCAGCAGCAGTCCTCCGTGCGACTGCGGAGAACTGCTTGCTTCTCATGCTATACTACTTTTAAGAGAACGCTGCTTGCATCTATAATGTTGTGAAAAAATGGTACTATCTTTGTGTTTATTTATAAATAATTTTAGAGCTCGCACAAGAATTAAAAAAATAAAAAAAATAAAATGTGCTGAAAACGAAGAAGAAAAAGATAGAAAAAAAAAGACTGTAGAGAAGAGAGAAAATATATTAGTAAGTGAAAATGATTTATAATTTAAAAAAAGTTATTAAATTTAAAATAATTTATAATTTAAAATAAAAAGAGTAATATGCAATAAATGCATGGTAGCTAGGTGGTTATAACTATTGCGAGAAAAAAAAAATAAATAAGAACCGATACTTAGCGCCACTAACTGTTGTAACTTATTAAAATATATTATTGCTACATAGATAAATAGTAAACTATTTTTTTTGGAAGCCTAAACTATCCAGCTGGGATCCACTTGCCTCGTTGCTATCTGCTCAACATTGTGAGAAATAAATATAACTATTACTCAGAGGCCGAGACAAAGCCGGTGCTGTAGCTAGTTTTTTCTATTAAAAATATTAAAAAATAGTTAAAAATATTGAAATTTTACTTAAATTCACTTGTTTTAACACCGGTCCACCTATTTAGCACCTGGCACGAGGAGATCTTGTCTCCGCCGCTGCTATTATCTGATAGTTGTGTGTTCTACCACTACTATCTGTTTAGGTTGTATGCATTGCGCTTGCTCTTACCGCTTTAGTATAAAGAATTTCACAAAAAAATTTAACAGAAATTAATTCACTAAGTGTCACAGGAAAAACTAGAAAAGGAAAACAAAATCCTGCGTGGCCTAAAGTAGAGAAAGGCTGCTCAAATCTGAGTCATAGGGATGATGGCAGATTAACGTCGTTGTTTACGGATAAACAGCACACCGGAATATCATGGTGGACTGAAAACCCCATCCACCGTCACGGTGGACCTTCTCCGCGTTTCATTCGTGGTTTACGTACGTACTCCGTAGATTTTATTAACGTTAGCTACTCCAGCAAACGCACGGGACCAGCGAAGGTGCACGTGGGCGGTGGGCTCCGGCGCCATCGAGAAAGAGCAGTAGCGGCTAGCTATAGGAGCAGCCGAGCAGGGCAACTATAGCTAGGTTGCGCGCGTACGTGGGCGTCACGTGAACAGTGTCAGCCGCGCACGACGCGCGCACGCGCCCCGGCCGGCCTGCCTGCCCGAGCTGATGACACAGACGCTGGTCCCGCCGGTCCGCGAGCGTTTGTAGCTTCCTCGCCGAGTGCCGACGACCGGACTGGAGCAGTGCCCGCTGGATCTGCGACTCTGGCAGGCTGGAGTGGGTCGCTCGAAAGTGCATGCACGATGCGCTCAACACGCACGCCCGGCCACCGCGCACCATACCTCCTGCACGAGCACAGGATGCACGCTCTGCATGCCACCACGCGCGGCGCACCGCACGACGCCGTGGCGTGGCGTGGCCTCGCGGTACAAGTACAGCGCGCCGCCTTCTGGCCGGCAGGCATCCTCGCCTTGGGCCTTCGGGCTTCTAGATATTAGAGATTGGGCCATTTGGCCTTCTAGATTTAGGGGCCCAGTGGGCCTCAGCATTGTCCTCGCTCTCCGTTTCGCTTCCACCTTAAATGGGCTCCTTCACTACGGGCCGTCAATTGCCCTTGTGCCAAACGATGCTTCTGTCAGCAGTGTAGTACAGCACTACTAGGAGCATCTTTTTGGTTAGCATGCACTAGGTGGGGTCACGAACATACACGGCAGAAAATAACTGGTCGCTAAAGAAAAAGTAGGCGTCAGTTATTTGCATATAACAAAGGCATTAATGATCGCTAAAGATGAGTGTTACAATTTAGGCTAAGATCGACGGAGTACTACGTTTCCATTTTATTTATTTTTTGGTACTACAGGTTACTGAGCTACAGATGATTGCTAAAGATTCTTGATCAATACATGGCAGCTAAAGAAAGACTGCTAAACATGATTACTAAACAAGGAAGCGTTGCAGTTCAGCTCTCCGCCTCTATATAAGCGCACCCAGAAACCATTCCATCTCAACTCCATACACACAGCACCTAACGCAAAGAGCAAACGCGCCAGCATTTCGATCATTTCACCTCGACCATGGCCGCGGTCAAAGGCAACAGCACCACCACGGCGCTGCTCGTGGGGGTCGTCGTCGTCGCGGCCATGATCGCTTTCTCACCGTGTCCCGCACAAGCAAAGGACAACAGTACGTACTCTCCTCGTACTCCTCCAACCGTATTCGCAACTTGAGTTTGGGTGTCACCGTGCACGACAACAGTATAGCTGACCACTGTGTTTACTCCTCTTTTGTTTTTCCCAAATTTTGCAGCGTGGTGCGGCGACCTCCCGGGGTGCACTATCCAGGCGTGCCGCACCAAGTGCGCGCTACAGGGGATTATCGCCCCTCTGTTCATCAACTGCTGGCAGCAGCCGGGGGACACGAGTCCCAGCACCTGTTGCTGCAAGCCCTCCTCCCACTGATCGATGGAAATCTGTCATGATGATAACAGTTTGATTTAATAAAATATTGTGTATTTACTTATGGCAGATTTTGCATCTGTTTGGTTACATAGAGTGATTCTCCGTTTTGATGGATTATACAAAGTGATTCTTCGTTTTAATTGTAAGAGAGACAGAGAAAGCTACAACTCTCACACTGACAAGAGTAGAGAGAAAAAAAAAACAAAAGGTGGCATATGAACAATTGATCAAACACTAATATTCACTTAAAACTATTACCTCTGGTTTTTAAATATTAACTTTTATCAGCACTAAAATAAAATAAATTATAAAAAATATTATATTTATGATATTTTTAAATCAAACGAATAATCAAAGTTATATTAAAAATCTTAGGGTACGCTATTTTGGCGCGCAGCAGAAGGTGCGCGCAGCAGGGATCGGCAAGCCTCTGTTCATCGACTGCCGGCAGCAGCCTAAGGACCCAAGTCCCGGCACCTGCTGCTGGCCGCAAACCATCCGAATGATCGATGGAGATCTGTGATGATTGTAATTTGATTTAATAAAATCCTTGCATTGTAGTACATATACTTCTTGCAGACTTAATTTACATCTCTTAAGCTACCAACCGATAGATGGACTCATATAAAGCATCACATAATTGATAGCTATAGATAAGATTCAGACTACCTACATTGAAAGTGCTGCTTTTGTAAATTCCATATATAACGGCTAAAGATGAGTCCTGTATTTTAGGCTATAAAAAGGTATGCTTCAATTAATTAATTGATGACTTCTAAAGCTGCTTCAATTAATTCCTATAAAAGACTGCTAAAGATTATCCTAGTATATTAGCTAAAAGATACGTTTTCATTAATCAGGTACACGCTGAAAAACAAAGCAAAAATAATCCCTTGCAATTAAGTACGTGCTTCTGGATCCTGCCTATATATATGAGCATATACAGCCACACTTAGAGTATTGCATTTCAACTCTACAAAATAGAGTTACATTGCATTTCAACTCTAAAAAATAGTGTAAGAGCATAGCCACATTTGCATTTCTTCTCATGGTTGTTGCCAAAAGGAAGGACACAATGGCACTGTTCATGCTAGCCATCATTGTCATGGCTATGGTCGCCTTGTCACCGTGTCCTACACGCGCAAGCAATGGTAGTGCGCCACAATAAACTTACCTCATGTCTGGATATCACCACTGCGCTGGCATCTAACCGTCATGTTCTTTTGCACTTTTGCAGAGGTGTGCAACTACTTCTCTGGGTGCGACACCGAATCGTGCCGCAGCATGTGCCAGTCGCACGGGTTCACCAACCCTAAGTTCAACTGCAAGCCACAACATGAGATCCCCAACTTTGTCATGTGTTGCTGCGGAACCTAGCAGAAAAAAGGAAATAATCAGCTATATGCATGTACACCCATCGATCGTTCATATTGTACCAGAATAATTTTGATTTAACAGAATACTTGCATTTTTCAATCTTACCGCTATCGACTGCCCCATTAGTGTCTGATGTACAGAGGTCAATCAAGGTTCTGTACCCAAATAAATAGACTTTCTTCAAATTAATAAAAAAGAAGACAAATAAATTACATCTAAAAAAAATAAAAGGATGAAGATATGACCTTCGGTAATTTTGGTGCTACCTCTATCTCAGTATAACTTTACATCTAGGTTTATTCAAACTTGTTTTTGACCAACAATTTTGATAAACGTAATTAATTTTAATAATATAAATTATATATATTACAAAAGTATCTCTAATGATGATTTTAAAAGCACAAATATTAGATTTTTAAAGTTAATCAAATCTAAAAAAAATATTGATCAAAGTGAAATGGCACGAAATTCAAGTGTAAACTTATTTTGGAACAGAGAGTGCCATTTACTCTAGCCAACAAGGCAAACAGTAAATACGGAGTACAATGCTATTGCTGCAGACAGAACTGGAGCAGAAATTTATTACGTGCCATATTTGCACTATATCTTATATCTCCCTCCGCCATATATAAGCATATATGGCCATGAATCATGTTCGAGCATACTAAAAGAGACTTGGGTAATTTTGGTACCATTTACTCTAGCCAACCAAGCAAACAGTAAATATAATGCTATTGTTGCAGATAGAACTTTGAGCAGCAATTTATTACGTGACATATTTGCACTATATTTTATATCTCCCTCCGCTGTATATTAGCATATATAGCCATGAATAATGTCGCGCATACTAATAGACTAAGGTAATTTTGGTACCACTTACTCTAGCCAACCAAGCAAACAGTAAATACAATACTAGTAGTGCTGCAGAGAACCTTGAGCAAGAATTTATTATATGCCATATTTACACCATAATCTTATATCTCCCTCCGCTATACATAAGCAAGGCCATGGATCCATGTTCGAGCATACTAAGAGCAACACAACCATTGCTCGTCTCTCTCATGGCGCTGTTCTTCAAAGACAAGGATATCCGGGCCTTGTTTCTGGCGGCCATCATGGTCCACGCCATGATCTTGGCGAACTACCCTGCACAGGGAGCCAAAGGTAAGTTCTTCTGTTCTTGGGCCATTCACCCATCAGTGATGGGCCATCACCATCGTCTCGCATACCTTCACGATCGATCACAAAGTTGACTGTCAATTGCCCTGTTTAATTGTACGTTTCATTCTGCAGATTCTCCTAACTGCGTTGACTTGAAAGGAATAGCCTGCAACAAGGACACGTGCAACGAGGCTTGCAAGATGCTGGGCTACGTCAACCCTGTTTCGAGCTGCTCGTCTTCCAGCTTGTGCTGCTGCCGTGTCAAATGTTGTGGGAGGAAAATGGGTTGATTTCTCATTGCTGTAGCTTGTAGTATGTCAACTGGTTTTGGTGAATAATTGAAGCACTGATGTTTAAAATGAATTCGTTAGTACCTAATTATGTCCTGTTACAGAGAATGTCAGTTCCACCTAGCGGAATAGCAGTTCAGAAGTTTCTACCTTGTCATGAGGGTTGAAATGCAGTTTGTGAAATGAACAGTTAAGGGCCTGTTTGGATAAAAAGTTTTTTTTTTTTTGCAATTTTACAAGAATACCATAATTTTACAAAATACTATGGTTTTAGTAACTAAAGAGATGTTTGGGTACAACTAATTTTACAGTTTTTAAAATTGTAATATCCCTAAAAACTCAGTTTTTTGCACTTTTAGAAACTCCACATGAGGCCCCTTTTTTCTAAACAGAGGAACGGCGCGCTTCACTTTTCCTCATCGCGACTTCATTTTTTCCTTCGCGCCAGTGCTGTCACAGCTCCTGCCATGTTTTATTTTGCTGTTATGTAAATACTATAAAAATACTTTATTACCAAACATGTTATGGTTTACCTCAAAACTGAAAAAACTTTAGTTTCTAAATATTATGGTATTTACTGACTTCAGTTTCTAAAACTATGGTTTCCGAATACTATGACACCACCACCAAAACAGGGCCTAAAATTGTAGTCTTCCTGTTAATTACAGGAGCGTTGTGAAGGTTTGTGAAATTTTTCTGAAGTTTGTTGTAGTTGATTGGGCCGAAAGGCTCCTGGTTTAGGCACGAGTGGGCTGACAATGAAGCCCAACAAGACGTGGAGATACCATTGGTGTCATGAGAGAGAGAGAATCATTTATCATATAATAGTATATAATACGTGTAAAACCTCGGTAATTATTAATGGGTAGTACAAGACAGACACCGGGTACAAGTACAACCATTAGACTTCAGAACAAGGCCGACCAATGCAAAGGCCAGCAGCATTGGAAGGAAAGGAAAGAAACCACAAATCGACGAGCAAAAGTACAACGGCGGCGGCAGCAATCTTCAAGACAGCATCGCAGCAGCAATCGGCAATCACTTGGTGAACTCGATGGCCCAGGCGTTGGCGTAGATGTACGTGGCCTTGAACCCGGTGAACCCGGCGCCGCGCGCGAGCTCCCGGAACTCCCTCTCGTATCGCTCCTTGCCGCCGGGGTTGTGCGCGAGCATGATCATGTCGACGTGGAACACGCCCTGCGCCTTGGGGGTGGCCTCGGGGTTGACGGGGAGGATGCACTCGACGACGATGACCTTGCCGTGCGGCGGCAGCGCGTCGTAGCAGTTCTTGAGGAGCGTGGCGCAGTGCGCGTCGCTCCAGTCGTGGAGGATCCACTTCATGAGGATGGCGTCGCCGGCGGGGACGGACTGGAACATGTCGCCGCCGACGTGCTGCACGCCCGGGAACGGCGGCGCCTCGGAGATCACGTGCGGGAGGTCGAAGTTCACGCCCTTGATGCTCGGGTAGTGCGACGTGATCGCGTGCAGCGTCGCGCCGACGCCGCCGCCGACGTCGACTAGCGTGCCCACGCCCTGGAACCCCGTGTAGAACTCGAGCAGCTTCTTCGTGATGATCACCGAGTGGTTCTTCATCCCCTCGTTGAACACGCGGTTGAAGCGCGGGTCCGTCCCGTGGTACTCGAACGCCGTCATGCCGTACGCCTTGTTGAACGGGATGCCGCCCTCCATCACGGCGTCCTTCAGGTAGTACCTGCGGGACAGTTTCACCGACCATTCTATGTTTAGCTCACCATTTTTGTTGCCTGAACAAGCGCTGATTTGACTAGTATTGCACATGTGAAAATGCCTCCTTTGTGGCTCTGTTCAGGAAGTAGCAGAGCAAGAGCAAAAATGTCCACATCAGGCAGGCAAAGGGCAAGTTGCTAGTGGTCCAATTGCACCAAATGTTTGGTGCAGTATTTTCTGCACAATTTGAGCAGATCTAGAAGGAGTCAAAGAGAGCCTTCCATATTCTCTCTCACTTTTTTCTTTTGAAAAACCAAAAAAAAACTTTACCCTATTTTTCCAGAAGGAAATAAATAAAAAGTTGTCTCTTCCTATCAATTTGATACCACTAGACTACTAGAGGAGTGGCTCCAGCTCGCAAGTGAGCGAGAGGAACGCAAACAATCGTTTAAAATCAATGGTCATCAAGACGCGTGAACAGAACAAGGAGCCAAGAACCACTCACCAGCTCTCCATGAGCACCTTATCCTGGTTCATGAGCGCGAGCGCGGCCATGGACACGCCGTCCTCGTTGGGCGTGAGCCACTTGCAGACCGGCGCGGCGGCGTACCGGCGGCTGAGCTTGCCGTCCTTCCCCTCGCTCATCTCGCACTTGACGATCTCGTAGGACGCGAGCAGGCGGAGCATGCGGTCAACCATGACGGCCGCGTCGGGGTTCCGCGGCGCCACGGGCAGCCGCGCCACCACCTCCTCCGGCGCCAGCGCGGTCGCGGTTGCGGACTGCTTGCGCGCGGACTCCAGGACGTCCAGCAGCCCCAGCTCGATCGCGTTCTTCAGCGTCATCGGCAGGATGGAGGACGACGCCAGCTGCAGCGCGTACATGCACGCCTCCTCGTCCGCCACCGCGGCCACGTCGGCAGCAGTGGAGCCCATGGCTGGCTCGCTGGCTGGCTGCACGGACGGAGAGGAGAGGAGCGGAGCGGAGCTAGCGGTGGCGCGGGAAGAGAGGCGTTCTTGGCGTGGGCGAGGAAAGCGGAGGAGAGCGGTGCTCTGCTTTGCTTTGCAAGACGGGGAGGGGTTTATATCGGTGGTGGAGGCTTCACCAACCACCACACCAAAACGCGCACCAACTCCATTTTGATTAAAAATTTCCCCTTCATTTTCAGCGGAAAAAAGTAGTGCTAGTAGCTCTCGAGAGCTATTGTCATTCTCACTTGCAGTATCTTCGGTAGAGATTCTGGAGGTGACTCTGTGATAAGTGATTGTCTAACGAAGTAATTCTAGCACTAAAAATGATTGATTTTATATGTTTAACTTTTAAAATTAGGGAAGAGAATCACTTCACGAAATAAAAATAAAGATAAGATACTTTTATTCAGCTTCTGACTACCAAATTCATTTTAGAGATCCACTTTTCAAAATCAATTAAAAATCACTTTTTTTAAAAAACAACTTTTAACACAACTTCTTGATTCTGACTTTGAATTAACTCCGTGAAACTAATGCTAAATGACCCTAGTCAGAGTGCAAGCTTACATTATTATAGTAGTAGTTGTTGCTGTTAATAAGTGGGTCTATATTAGTATAACTTAGGTGGTGTTGGTGTGATGCCGACTAATCACTAGTAATCCTCACCACTACATAAGCGCAATCGTGTTAGTGGTTCTGCCGTACGGATTATATTATTACTAATTTTATTATTACGTTCGTTCGTCGTGCAAGTAACAAGGCAGTTGTGGATGTTGGATGATTCAATACCGTGGAAAATTCAGTTCGGTCCATGCAAGAGTCAGCTGGTGAGTTCGTGGTGATGACTTTCAGGGACGGGATTGTTCTTGAACCACGCATCGCATGGAGCTGAATCTTCTTGCTCTGTTTTTGACGGCGAGAGGTTCCTAAAGATCTCTGCATTTTGAGTTCACACTGGGAAAGAGGAGTTGGAAGGATTTGGCGGACGGGAGTGGTCCCACGTGTAAGTCGCAGCGAGTAGTGGAGTGAGCGCAGTGCACAGTGGCGAGGGATTGGTGGTGTGATTTGCATGATCTGAGTGGTAGTAAAACTGTCCCTGTTCTGACTATTGGCGCAGTACAAAATACGATTATGGAGATAGTTTGTTTTTGTATTTGATGTGCCTTAATCTACGGAAGATTTAAAAAGATTTTTATCTGGTTCGGGTCACCTCGAACAGTGCAATACCTTACGTTTAAGGGATGATTTATCTCGATGAGAGAGTACAAGAGGTCGAATTCTCTCTTTAAGAGAGGGTTTGGTGTCTAAATCGTAGATGCTCGATACACGTATTCGTAGGGTTGCTTGCACGTGAATGGATACGCGCAAAGTCTCTGAGCTTTTCTGTGTGTTCGTTGTTCTCTTTGTTCTAGTGCTTCTCAGGCCCTCTTTTATATAAGGCGGTCCGGAGTTACAAAATAGTGGGCCTTACACTGTTCTGCTACCTCGCTGACAGGTGGGTCCTCTACTGGCGTCGTCATCATTCGTTGCGCCTATACACGGACGTGGCCCGTCGTGTCGCAGGGAGCGGCGAGTACTACAGTGCCTGTCCGATACTGTAGTGTCATACACAGTGCCGCCGGATCTTGTTCGTTGACTACCGCGGTCTGTCTGGCTCTGCGGCTTTAGCTGGAGTGTCGTCATGATGAAACCCGTTCCATCCCATCAGAGCGGTTGGCCACTAGAGTAAATATAACATAACACCATACCTGCCCTCCGGGGTCGGTCTCTGAGAGTCGGCTCTCGAAGATCGGCGTCGTCGTGCGTCTTAGCACGGTTAAGACTTCTTTCGTAGACCATCGCCTCGGGGGTCGAATCGCGCGTTCGTGCGCCGTCTCTCGACCTCTAAACTCCTTGAGGTCTTGACCCACGTGCACGAGTACGGGTCATCAAATACTCGACGTACATGATCCTCACAAAAACCATATGGAACATACTGTGTTAAGCTTGCATGTGTCAGAATATAATCTGTGGTAAACCCCTATTGCATTTCTTTTTTATATAACGTGAGTTTCACTCGTATAACTTGTGCCCTAATTAATTAACTAATTTATAAAAAAATTATCCGCATCATTGGATCTCACAACCCAGTCTTATTGTACAGCTACAGCACCCAGACCACGTAGCATGGCATCATGTCGGAGACTCATCGGTTTCTTTATCCCCACCTAACACAGCAGACCAGCACACAGGCAGCAAAATGGAACCGTAAGATAAATAGCAGAGCGGAAGCTACAAATTTTACATGAATCAATTTCAAATTTTTTTTAAAAAAACATAAAAATAGAAAATTTTTCTCTATTCAAAAGATTTAAAATGAAACGGTTGGATAAACAACAGAGTTAGCGGTCTCCATCTAAAGATGGTCGTAAGCACGAGCTGCGCAGACCGATCGAAGAACTGAGACCCGGTAGTGTTTGGTCGGCAGCAAACATCACTGTTGTACGAAAATGCTCGTTAGCTGGTCAGTATACTTTTCTAACGACCATTGACAAGTGCTTCTACACCTCGCGAGCGGGGCCACACTTACGTGCGTCTTCCGTGCACGCGACGGCAACCCTCCATCTGCTTGATGGTCAGGCGTCGTTCGAAACATATGAATTTCAATGAAATTGTAGAAAAAATCGACAGAAATTAATTCAATCTCATACAAAAAATATACTAGCAGTTAAAAAAATATTTCTGTATTCTAAATGAGCCTTAATACACATCGCTTCCTTTGCTATGAGTCAGTGAAGTTCGTTGAGAGCATGGCACTGGAATCACTCGGATTGAGCTTCTAACAAGCAATGCACACGCATGTAAAAAACAAAAAGGTTGACCGTGCCTTATGCATTCGTCAACTTATTGATCTCGAGCGCAGAGTGTGGTAGAGTTGATCCACTGATAATATTTTTTCGAAATTTCCTCCGAATAATAAATAATGATTGATAGCACATAACTGTTACTTTTTTTTTAAGGAGGGGAGGGGGGAGGGGGAGCAAGGGACGATAAAGTCAACACAACTTGAAGGTGACTGCTCTTCTAAGAGCTCTTTGTAAATCAGAGATTTTTTAAAAAAATTACACATAAATTTTAAAAAATAATTTAATTTTAAATGAAAAATATAAGAAGAAAAAAAAAATTCTCGTGTTACAAAGACGAGCCCTCAATGGGGATCGAAGAGAAAATTTGGATAACGTCTCTGAGCCAGTCCTCCCTGCGCTTGTGTCCGCCACTTGCTCGTCGTCCTTCTGCATGATGAGTTGGGGGTCCCTCTGGCTACTCGTCGAAGTTGTTGGGCGACGAGAATCGATCACCAGCTACACTCTTCTAGAAGAAGCGAAGCAACAAACAACGAAAAGATTTCGCTTTTTTCCGTCGCTGAGGGGAGCATGACGTGCGGCAGATGGAGGGGTACCTGAACCATCGTGGTTGTAGAACATTCAGTCGAAAGCTTTTGTACATGCACGCATGCGTGGGACTGATATGGGAGCAAGCCCGCTGACGACAGGGCAAATCTATCGATCCCAGTTCAGAATCTCAATCTCCGCGATGCTTTCCTCCCTGTCGTTTTAGATCTGATAGAGTCAAACTACCTCAAACTTGGTTAAGTTTGTAGAAATTATGCTACTAGTAACTTTGAGGAGATCGGATCGACAGCGGTAGAACCTCGTCAAAAGGGAGGTTTGGTGGAACAATGCCACCGGTCCCCCACGTCACCGCTCACGGGTGGCTTGGGCGGAACCCTAACCTGCGCCGCCGCAACCCCTCCCTCAGTCTGTTCCTCTGCCGCGTCGCTGCCAGAGTGTTTGTTGGCAAGCCGCGCGGGCTCAAGGAGGACGGCGGCGGCGAGGCCTCTTCTTCTCCTTGGAGCCCACGCGGGTCGAGCTCGGCGAGCGGTTTCTCTTCGGCGGCGCCCAACGGGAAGCTTCCCTGCATGGCCAGATCTGAGGTCGTGGTGGTCGGATCCGGCGTCGGTGGTGGCGGGAGACTGGTCGGGCGGCTGGCATGGCTGGTGCGCGCAGTGCAGTTCGGCATCGACACAGGATTGCTGGCGGCGCGGCGTGGCTCTCAGTTCCGTGCTCCCTGGAAGAAGGTGGCGAGGTGCAGCGGCCGGTTTCGCATGTAGGCGGTGCGCGTGAGGCGATTCCGTCGCTGGCGACGCGTCCGGCGTAGTCCTGGCGGGCAGCGAGGAGGCGGCAGGCGACACGGCGTGGCAGTGGGGCTGGCAGCAGGTGGCGAATTCGAGGCGGTGGCAGGAAGAAGTGGAGGCGAGGGCGGAGTCGACTAGATGGTGCTTGGGGCTATGCCCAAGATCCCTGTGAGATGCAGATGAGCACCCATGACCACGTCGAGTGGCAGGCGGTGGCCGGCGAGATGCAGGTGCAGGTCAGGCGGCCGGTTGTTGAACCTCAGTAGCGGTCGCATATGGTTAGATGGGAGATTCGACCGAAAGGTTCGCCGAGCTTCGCTCGTGCCGGCGACGATTACACTTACGGGCATAATTCTCCCTGTTGAGGGCGTCGTCGTGGAATCATTCCCATCTGGCTTCCGAGGTTCAGGGCCGCTTTCTCATCCGCTGTTGCCCTCGCCATAGCTCTCACCGTGATGCCAGCATGTCTGTTCGTGCAAGGCTATTGGTGGTTGTTTGCCTCACTTCCTCGACTTATTGGTGCTTCCTCTGTTCGCTACTCTTGTGCTGCTGGCGGAGCTCTTGGTTTGGTCGATCCTCGAGGAGTATGTGCGGTCGGTTGTTTGGTTGTAGGTGTATGTGTGCTGTGTTCGCTTGTCGTCCTGCGGGTGGTAGGAGTATCGTGTGTCAGGTGGTAGGTCGTCTAGGTGCCGTGAGCTTGTCGCTTTTGGTTGCGATGTATGGCCACTTGGAGTCGAGTGAAGTTGGTTTTGGTTATGAATCTCGATTGTACAATCGCGATCCTCTTTTTGCTTAATGCGAAATGTGTGTCAAGCACGATCTTGAAAAAAAAAGGGGAGGTTTGGTTGTTTTGCGATGGAGGGCGCCATCGATTCATCAGTGGTGGGTGTGCCGGTGCTCATCTAAGTGGCGCGGTTAATCAAGGATTCAAGATGATCTTGCTTCGACGTTAAGTCGTCGTGGTTTGGTTGGAGCTCCAGTTCACGGGTCGCCATCACCTTGATTAACTACTCTAATCAACAGCAGGTAGCTGCATGCGCTGATCAGGGACGACGAAGGGAACCTACTACTCCGTACTCCGCAGGGCCGCTGCGATTTTCCCCGTACCATGAGTACGCCTTTGGTTGAGGACGGATACATCTGAATGCTGTCACTTGTTCCTCTTGTTGGGTGGTCGATCTGATAACAGATGTCCTTCTGTTTTTCTGCTATTTGATGAGCTAATTCAGGGGGAGAATTGTTGCCTTAGCTTCGGTGCTCTAGGTTCGAACCATTTCACTGCTCTTCCTCACGTTGTAAGGCTGCAACTGTTACATTACTTAGTACTCTCTCCGTCTATTTTTACTTGTTCGTTTTAAATATAGTAAAAAAGATGAAATTTATTGAAAGAAGAGAGATAAAAGAAGAGAGAAATAGATATAAATATGTATTAAAAATAGAGAAAAATATAATAAAAAATAAACATAATAAATAAAATTTTTTATGAACTTTAAAATGACAAAATGACAAGCAATTGAGACAGAGGAAGGACGTCTCTGTCTGCCAAGGCGCTGGAATCAAAGACGGCGACGATGGTGAACATCCGGTTGGCAACGACCACCGATCATCAAGGACGGCGCAAAAAGATACTCCGACAAAGTACTATAGCGAGTTTTTTGTAAAAGGGAATTATGAAAAGTCTCCCCTATTCAGCTCGTTGTTTAAATAAACTGAAAAAAACAAGAGAACAAAAAATCCGCATCGTGCTTACGACGGCGACTCCACGAGCGTGGAAAAACGGGCGCGGGTTAGGTGTGACCGTGTGAGGTGCGCGCACAGGTACAGACACTAATGGACAGAGTTTACACATATTTTAGCAATCGCGATTGCAACTTATTTTAGGTACTCAGTATCTGCATCTAAGAAATCGTGCGGCCTCGTTTGCTCGAACTTTCAATTGCGTGTGCGGTCGAAGCTCCGCGACTCAGCAGCACCGAAATACTTCTGCAGATTTTACTTTGAACCACTCCTTTTACTTTTTTTTTTCTCTCTGAGGAAATTCTTCGACCACTCCTTTTTTTTTTCAGTATGAAAGAGATCAACCGAGCCGTGTTCTGAATCCACTCTTATATGGTCAGTTGCCGAACTGGTCGCCGATGATGAAAGGGCTGCGAGCCCCTGCTGATGCTTCTGAATTGCGGTCCAACGTTTGCCTGGTCTGGTCGCCTTGCCCATCATCCCCGCCTCCTACCTCGACGGGTCACCCAGTAGCAGCAGTTCGCATGCTGCGTGATGCTGTGTAGCCATCTTACTTACCTCATACTAACAGGCAACTGATAGCTTACGTGTGGAGTGAGTACCTTAGCTCTCTGCATGAGTTGTTGTCTTGTTGGCCGGAAGCATCACGGAGTAAGTAGGTTTCGTCGGAACAAGACGACCATCACGCCAAACGCAGAGATATGTATATAAAAGTGATGGCAGCAAGCTGACGTTTAAACATTAAACTGAATCAATGAAAGGAACTCCGTACTTAGTGAGCTAATAGTCTGATCTTGTCGCCCCGCCTTTCGTTACCCACCCCACATCGCGCAAACGCACACGCAGAAAAACCAGAGTCCGGCTACGCACTTCCACCCCGGCCGCGGCCGGCGCCCTGCCTCCCATTAAACTCGACCCAATTGCCGGAGGGGAGAAAAGACGACGGCAATGGCGTTCGTTTTCAAGTGTCAAATCATGTGGTGGCCTGGTGGGCTGGGTCGGAGCTCCGTCGCTCTCAGGCGGTTGGTGAAACCAGCAGCAGTGGTACAGTAGTAGGGGGTTGGTAGGTGAGCCGTCCGGAAAGATGTCGACGAGAGAGTGCTCCACTGAGTCCATGACCGAACCAGCAGGGAAAACGAAAGCCGCTGTGGTTGGCACGATCGATGGGAGCATCGGACGGGAGGGAAAGGTGCTAGTACTCGTACCTAAAGTGAGGTTTGGTTTGATCCTTTTCGTGGACTTCGCCTCGCCTTTCTCGCGAACACGCTGTATGTATAAATTTGGACGCGTTTGTTTGTTCGATCTAAAA